>SJYC01045550.1:0-46992 GCA_006408675.1 Madoqua kirkii | reverse complement strand
CACTCTTACGGCAGAAAGTGAAGAGGAGCTAAAAAGCCTCTTAATGAAAGTGAAAGAGAAGAGTGAAAAAGTTGGCCTAAAACCCAACATTCAGAAAACGAAGATCATGACATCTTGTCCCATCACTTCATGGCAAATAGATGAGAAAACAGTGGAAACAGTATCAGACTTTATTTTTCCTGACTCTATAATCACTGCAGATGGTGACCGCAGCCATGACATTAAAAGATGCTTGCTCCTTGGAAGGAAAGTTATGACCAACCTAGACAGCATATTAAAAAGCAGAGACATTACTTTGCCAACAAAGGTCCATCTGGTCAAAGCTATGGTTTTTCCAGTGGTCATGTATGCATGTGAGAGTTGGACCATACAGAAAGCTGAGCGCCGAAGAATTGAGGGTTTTTGCTTTTAAACCGTGGTGCTGGACAAGACTCTTGAGAGTCCCTTGGACTGCAAGGAGATCAAACCAATAAATCCTAAAGGAAATCAATCCTGAATATTTATTAGGAGGGCTGATGCTAAAGTTGAAGCTCCAATACTTTGGCCACCTGATGCAAAGAGCTGACTCACTGGAAAAGACCCTGATGCTGGGGAAGACTGAAGGCAGGAGGAGAAGGGGACGACAGAGGATGAGACGGTTGGATGGCATCACCGACTCAATGGACAGGAGTTTGAGCAAGCTCTGGGAGTTGGTGATGGACAGGGAGGCCTGGCGGGCTGCAGTCCATGGGGTCACAGAGTCGGACACAACTGAGTGACTGAACTGAACTGACTTACATTTTGTGGCCTTCCATGCTATTACCTGATTTCTCTGTATTTAGACTCCTCTGTGGCTTTTCTCTCACCACCCTTTCTGCTGAAGCTCCAATACACTGGCCACTTGATGGGAAGAAGCGACTCATTGGAAAAGACCCTGATGCCGAGAAAGATTGAGGGCAGGAGGAAAAGGGGCAGACACAGGATGAGATGCCTCAGTGGCCAACTTGGTGGGCGTGAGTTTGAGCCTATTCTGGGAGATGTGAAGAACAGGGAAGCCTGGCGTGCTGCAGTCCAGGGAGTCGCGAAGAGTAGGACACGACTTAGTAACTGAACAGGAATAAGCCTGCCTTTGCCTCTTTCTAGGTTATTGGTGCCTACTATTTGGGTTTCTCTCTCTTGCTTTTTGTCTTTATGCATCTCTCATTACCAAAGATGAAATCTTTGCTTGGTATAGGAAACCCCAAGGGGCCGCTCACGTGCAGGCGTCGAGGGTGATGACTCCATGCGAATCCTCCTACCAACTTTATTGATATCATTTGCTCAAAATAGACCCAGACTTAGTGAACAGAGGAACCGAATTAGCTGCTGACATAGTTAACACACACACTCACCCACGGCTCATTCCTTCTAGAAAAAAAAGTTGGGTCATTAACCCGTGATCCAGAATAAGCTTAGGTGACCTCAGATGGTAAACAATTCCAGCCTGCAGCGGTGTGAGTGACTGTCCCTGACTCTCTTATTTATAGTGCAGGGGACAAGAGTGGGTCATGCAGAAATGAAAATGCTTTCCTATTGGCCTTATTCATCAACCTGGTGTTAGCTTCTCTTTGGTGAAATATTATTAGCTTGTTTAAGCTTCATCGGGTCTTATAAACTCCAGAATTAACATTTCACCTACATGGTGTAGTGGAATGTAGTTTTCTTTTGCTTCATAAAGAGCAATCATGTTTCAGGTGCCCTGTGAATCCACAGCAAATGAATTAATCTTTGTCTAACAATGTTAATTAGGGTGGTATTTAGACCTGAGTCTCCCGAACCCTCCTGGGACCATGACTCACTCAGAGATCCTCAGGTTGACATAAAAAGCTATCAGCTCACATTCCTTTGTGAGTAGAATTTCTGACAAAAATTTATACATTATAAGTTTAAGGGTAACTATTATTATTTTTTAGGCAGGCAGAAGATACTGTGATTTTCCATGAGTTCCTGGTGAAAAGTCACAGGATTTCCTACTGAGACATCATCTCTAGCAATTCTCCACGTTGATGGCGATCTGAGGGCATGGCAGGCATGTGACAAAATAGAGCCACTCTCGTAACAATCAGAGTAACTGAGTCACACGGACGGATGATCCAGACTGGTTGATTCATTGGTACAAAGGCACGATTCACCCCGGGGAGCAATCTTCCAGAAGGGAAAATGACAAATAAATTTCAATGTCAGGAAGACTCCTCAGTGACCTATCGGAGGAAAATTCTGCATGGTCAGGACGCCTCCCCGCAGAGACGCTATTCAGGGAACATCTATTAGCGGTAAGTAGGTGAAGGTTCCGCTACATCCTGACTTGCGCCAGTTAATGTCTGGAATCAAAGGCTCTGGAAAGCAGGAGATAAACTATAAGTAAAGCAGAAACCTGCAGAAATACTTGGCAGGGTGAACTGCATTCCTTTAAGGCTATGGATGAAGCAACTCAGAGCACGACTGAAGCTAATGTGAAATAAATGAATTGTTTGGTGGAGGCACTTGGCAGGAGAAGGGAATACACAGGAAAACAGCCTGGGAATTATTACTGAGATTCGGAAAAGCTGTGGATTTTTGCCAGCTTTCCAGTGGCTTAATAATCTGTGACGTTTATAAAAAGCCTCGTATGTTCTGTGCTTCTAAATTTATAACAAAAATATCAACAAAAGCGTCCAGATAGAATCTGTATTCTGGCTGTGGCTCTGGACCATAAAGTATTAGCATATATGCGCAGGAAGCCCAATGCACTTGGCTTGTTTGAATGCTGCGTTTTCTCTTTTAATCAGGACATTTGCTTCCTGATCTGCAGGTAGTCAGTAAATGAAACAACCATTTCACACATGTTTCTAATTACCTGGCGGATTTTGGATTTAGGAGCTCAGACCTTCCTCTCTGGCTCCCTCCTCACCTCCCCCTCCCCTCTTCTGTCCCCCCTATTTCATCCTCTCTTCCCTTCTTCCTTAACTTCAGCCAGTCCGCCCACATAATTGAGAACCAACCACAAGTTACCGATTCCCTGATGAGTGCACCGTTCAATGGAATTAAAGCTGGCTGAGAACCGTTTGACACCCAATAATGTTTGCATGTATAGCTAATGAAAATCGTTTGACAGAGAAATAAGATTTCCAGAAAGTCTGCTAGGATGCTGTTATCAAGCATGAGTTCCAGCCGGTAGCCTCTGAAACAGCCCTCCAGGACTATGACAGCAAAGCATGACCACACTTAACTATACGCATTTTAGAAAGGAAAGTTCACCCACAGGCGCTAATGTGAGACAGACAAACGAGCCCCTCACACACGTTCTCCTTCTTGCCCCGAGCAGCACACTGCCGGACAGCCAGCCGCAAGAACACGTTTCTCCCCTCCCTTCGCAACCCTCCCCCCTCAGGGACCAGGAAACTTGGCAGCCAAGCCTCTGCTATAAATGGGGGTTGTTTTGCAGCTGGCTGTCCAGGACAGCTCCCTTGATACCAAAAGAACACCCACCACCATCACCACTTTCCATACGCTTGGCGTGTCCACGTAAAAATAAGAACAGTGACGGAACCTGGAGGTCAGGAGCATGGGGGAGTCTGGACCGCACAGTTCCGATGAGATGGTATTCCTGGAGGATGGAGAGAGGCATGGTGGCCAAGCCTGGGGAGACTCACGTGTACCTGGCCGGCTCAGAGTGTCCCAGGACCACCTGCGGGGCTGAGTAGGTGCTCCCTGCAGACCATGCCACATGGAAGCTCAGCGGACCTCGACAGAGAGTTCCAAGCTGCCTCCACCAACTCCCATCGTTTGAGTAAAAGGGCATCTCTCAGTCCATGGGGCATTGGGGTGCAGGGTATTGGCACTCGGTCCACCAGCTGTTTGGCCAGCGTTGGGTCTGACTGCACAGTCTTCAGGCTGAGTGCACACGCACACACACATGCACACACACATACACAGAAAGTGTGGGACGACCCAGCAGGTGAGGGAGGCAAGGTCACCCCCTAGCCTGTCAGGCTCAGGAAAGACCTCTGAAAACGAACTGAACACCCAGAACAGTGCTTTCTAGATTGTTTAATGACCTTATTGGGATGCAACAGAGGTCTCCAGAAAGCCAAAGGAAAAGTCCATAAGACTTGCCACAAAGGCAGTGTGGATGAGAAAATTAAACATTAAACTAATTCAGAAATGCAATAGGGCAAGTGATTTGGCACGGGGAAGAGTAAGCAGTGGTGTTGCAGGAAGGCGGGCCCCTTCCAGGACTGGAAATTGGGCTCTTGTCTAACACTCGGAAATGAATTCTCCAAGGAGACTCATGTGGGGACAAAGCAAGAGATTTTATTGGGAAGGGCGCCTGGGTGGAGAGCAGGAGGGCAAGGGAACCCAGAGGACCACTCTGCCGTGTGGCTCCCAGGCTCAGGTTTATGGTGATGGGATTAGTTTCCAAGGTGTCTTCAGCCAGTCCCTCTGACTCGGTCCTTCCTGGTGGTGAATGCCTCGTCCAGCCGGGATGGATGCCAGAGAGAAGGATTCTGGGAGGTGGTTGGACATGCTGGGCCCCCTTTTGACCTTGCCTGAACTCTTCCAGCTGCTGGTGGCTCATTCGTCCCGTGTTCCTTACCAGCACCTCCTGTTGGAAAACAGCTCATGCGAACGGTTACTACGCTGCCTGGCGGGGTGGGCGGTGTCCGTCAGCGTGCCCCCCCAACAGTGGGAGCTGATGCTGTAAGAAAGGAGTCAGAACTGCGGAGCGGGCCTGAGGATCCCTCCCAGGACACAGAGGAACCCGCTCTGCGCTGCTCACCTGTTGGCTGGCTCAGCACCTGGCATGTGGGGAAGAGGGCATTCCCAAGTGACCAGAGGGCCAGCGGTCCTGGAGGCCAGCTCCTAGCTGCCACCACGGGCCATCGGCAGAGAATGGGAACCGCGACCCGTAACCTGTGCAAGCTGAGAGCAGGACCCAGCAGGACCTGTGCAAGCTGTAGGCAGCCGGGGAAGCCGCAGCCCGGCTTCACTGAGGATGCCGGTCGTGCCTGGAAACCCCTGGGGTGTCAGGACGGTGCAGGAGAGACAGGGCTTTCTGAGATCTGGAAGAATTTGAATTATTGTTGGTGAACACTAGCTCCCATCTCAAGACAGAGAAGGCTCGCCTGCAGTGTCTCTCCTGACAGGCAGTACACCCTGTATCTTCTCTCCGTAAGATGGAAACACTCCATCCTCATTTTTCCATGAGGATTTTGTGTGATCTTCTTGGAAACGGAAAGCTGCTTGCAGCGGCCAGTGGTTCGTTCCGAGCACAAACACTGAGCTGTCCCGTGCTGGCCGGGCCTTTCCCTTTGCTGTGGCACTCTCGTACTGTTTTACAAGTCTCACCAGGGTCCGATATGATTATCCTGGGTCCTCTAGGAAGATACTAAATTAGTGCTGCTGTATGTTGTAGAGGGATTCTCAAATCAATTTTTTTTTCCCTATGGAAAAATTGAATCAGGAAAAAAGAGAGAGTACACAAAAGGAGTTATTTAACAAAAATAAAAAAGAAGAAAAGAAGGGAAGGAGAAAGGAAAGGTAGATGGCAGATAGAAAGAAATCCCCAAAGGCAGGCCCTGTAAGACCGCACGACCCACCAGCCCCAACACTGTGTGGAGGGCAGTTCTCGGGGCTGGTTTCAATTTCCCCAAATGTCCCCTCAGCATCTCCTGTTCTGTGTCTTTCTACAATGTGACGCTACCAAGCTCCATCACCACCTTTAACCGAATTCCTCTTTCCTTGAATCTGGGAGTTTCCATCAGCTTTCGCCCGAGGAGTGTGGAGGAGGGAAAGAGCCCCGTGACTCCAGTGTGGACCATGAAAGGCGGCACGCCCTCTGCCTCACCCACTGGAGCCCGCAGTCTGGGGAGCCTGGAGCTGGCAGGCGGAGTCTGACAACCCAGAGGTGGCCACGTGGGAAGGAAGCCCCACCACTCGAGAGGCCTTGGGGTGCGCTCAGCTCAGCAGCCTCGCAGCCCAGGCACCAGACATGTGCACCTTCAAGCCTCTGGGTGGCTTCCAGCCAGGGTTCACCATGAGGCTGCCCACGTGAGACCCCAGACGTCATGGAGCAGGGACAAGCCACTCCCGCCAAGCTCTGTGTGACCTCCAGACCCACATGACATGTGAGCACGGTCAAACCTCAGGCCACGAAGTTTCGCTGCGGGTTGAACTGTGTGCCCTCGTAATTCATCCTAAGCCCCAGGACCTCAGAATGTGACCTTATTTCGTGATGATCAATGTAGTTAGTTGCTTCCCTGGTGGCTCAGATGGTAAAGAGTCCGCCTGCAAAGCAGGAGGCCCAGGCTCCATCCCTGGGTCAGGAAGATCCCCTGGAAAATGGTCTGGCAACCCACTCCAGTATTCTTGCCTGGAGGATCCCATGGACAGAGGAGCCTGGTGGGCTACAGTCCATGGGGTTGCAAAGAGTCAGATAGGACTGAGCGACTAACACTTAAGAGGAGAAAGAGGAAGGCAGGCTGGAGAAGGTGCTTCCAACCTTCCCTCTGACTTGTATGGAGCCCCATCCCCACCGCCTGCCCCCCTGAGGTACTGCCGGTAACCACGGTGGGCTAGACAAGAAAGGTTTTCGCGATGGCGCCAAACTCTCTTCTCCAAGGGGGAGCAGGTACGTGCTTTGAAAACTTAGCCGCGGACACGCCCGCTGACGACAGTGTTGTTCCCCGTCTGGATCCCATGCTTTCTGCAGCATCGCAGATCACAGGCTGCCCCCTGGGAGGCAGCCATGGATCTTTTTGATTTTTGTCTGGCTGTCTTTCACCTTATCTTCCTCGCTGGCTACAGTTTTCAAAACCTGAGGCATTTTCTGTTCTGGCTTCGGCTGAAGTCTTCGGTCTGATCCCTGGGAATAATTGGCCTGCCCTTCATCTGCAATGCAGAATCGTATCTCAGGCAGCACAGGGCCCGGCTGCCCCCTGGAGCTCAGATGATAACCAGGTTGGACCATCACTTCCTGCACCGAGATTATGAGCAAAAATGCCTTTCTGTCTCTTGATGTGCTTCTGGATGTACGTGTCCTGCCTACTCCGGAAGGAAGCTGATTTGCCTTGGACCACCTCCCGTACCTAATCCTTGGACTCCCACTTGGACTCCCATTTGACTAGCACAGCGAGAAGTTTTTAGGGGATCATGTGAAGCTGCTGAGAAACAAGGCAGCCTAACCCAGTGATTACAAGTGTGGGCTCTGAAGCTAAATTGTCCTGGGTTTGAATCTGCGTTGTATGAACCTAAGCAAGAGACATCATTTCGGGGCTGTTTATTTGTTTGTTTATGCCCGATCTGTCCGCTGCGGATCGGAGTCACGCCTGGGATGGCAGCTCCTCTTTGAAATGTCACGACTGTTCCATTTTTCCAAGCTTATTCATTTTTAACTGAAGGAATTTTCTTCACAATATTGTGTTGGCGCCTGCCACACATCCACAGATCAGCCATAGGAATACAGGGCCCCCTCCCTCTTTAACTTCCCTCCCGCCTCCCTCCCCGCTCCGCCCCTCCAGGCTGTTGCAGAGCCGCGGTCTGAGTCCCCGAGTCACACAGCAAACGCCCGCTGGTTGCCTGCGTCACATATGGCGGTGAGCACGTCTCTCCATTCGCACCACCTCGCCTCCCTCCTCCCACCCTGCCCGTGTCCATAAATGTCTGTGTCCCCATGGTCGTCCTGGAAACAGGTTCATCAGTACCAGCTTTCTAGATTCCACATATATGCATTAATATATGACCTTTGTTTTCCTCTTTCTGACTCACTTCACTCTGTACAACAGGCTCCTGGTTCACCCACCTCATTAGAAGTGACTCAGATATGCTCCTTTCTGTGGCCGAGCAATATTCCCCTGTATATACGTGTCGTGGTTTCCTTATCCATTCATCTGGTGACGGGCATCTCGGTTAGTCCATGTGCCAGCTTCTGTAAACTGGGTTGCAAGGGGCACTGAGGCATGTGTGGCCCTCAGTTTCGGTCGTATGGCAGTTCTGCTCCCAGTTTCTTGAGGAATCTCCATCCTGTCTTCCTTGCTGCTAAGTCGCTTCAGTCGTGTCTGAATCTGTGCGACCCCATAGATGGCAGCCCACCCAGCTCCCCGTCCCTGGGATTCTCCAGGCAAGAACACTGGAGTGGGTTGCCATTTCCTTATCCAATGCATGAACGTGAAAAGCGAAAGTGAAGTCGCTCGGTTGTGTCTGACTCTTAGCAACCCCATGGACTGCAGCCCACCAGGCTCCTCCACCCAAAGGATTCTCCAGGCAAGAGCACTGGAGTGGGGTGCCATCGCCTTCTCCTCTGTCTTCCATAGTGAGCGGCTGTATCACTCTACATTCCCGCCAGCAGAGGCGTGATGGTCTTGAGGCTATTCTCTTACATTTTCATGAGATAAGATGTTGAGTTCTTAGGTAACTCTGGGCGTGAGAAGATACACTGATAAATAATGTGGAGAGGAAAGGACAATATTTGCAGATATGCAAACAAATGTGAGTGCTGATTCGTCATAAAGCTTCCTCCTTCACCTCCTTTAAATGTGACTCAGTGTTAACAGGACCCCTGAGAGCAGCACGCTCCTAAGCAGGGCTCACTGCTCTCCTCTCCTTTTCAGCCCACACCGGGTTGGGGGTGGGGGGTGGGACAGGTCATGGCCGAGGAACAAAGTCTGTCACTGAGTACTTTTCCATATGTTCATGTTCCTGCTCTTTGCCTCCACTGAGAAAGAGAGATACTTGAGGGAAACTTATGAACAACTTGCCTGACATTCAACAGCTCACATAAGAGAGTTAGCACAATCAAGCTGGTCCATCCTAAAGGAAGTCAACCTCCAATACTCACTGGAAGGACTGATGCTGGAGCTCCAACACTTTGACCACCTGATGCAAAGAACTGACTCATTGGAAAAGACCCTGATGCTGGGAAAGACTGAGGGCAGGAGGAGAAGGGGGCGACAGAGGGTGAGATGGCTGGATGGCATCACCGACTCCATGGACACGAGTTTGAGTGAGCTCCGGGAGGCAGTGAAAGACAGCTAACACTGGCACGTCGCAGTCCATGGGCCCCCAAAATCAGATGGGACAGTGACTGAACGACAGTAAATTTCCAAGGACAACTGTTGAGGTAGGCATAAAGCTGGCATTTCTATCCACGTACTTAATTGGAAAGTGGTAACTGTTATGAATGCGTCTTCTCTCTGCATTCTAATTTCTATAACATCTTTCAAGACAGAGCTTCTGTGTGTGTGTGTGTGCGCGCGTGCGTGTGTGTGTATAGACACACACACACACACATATATGAGTACTCACCAAATAAAAATCCTTTTGTGAAAATTATGGGCTCTTATTTATGCAATTCTAGGATGCGTTTATGCACTATCCAAGCTAATGAAGGCAATTAGATAACAAAAGGTTAAAGAATGGGAAAGCTGTTAAATCAACTCTTCGGAGAATGATCTCCAGGAGAATGCGTCCCATGGGCCACATCAAAGCAGCGGAGGGGTGGGGAGATGAGAGGTAGATTTGCATGTGATTTGTATGTCATTTGTATGTCATTAGCATATGTGTGCTTGCTCTGAAGTCTTTTAACTTTCATGTAAAAAAATCTCCCTGAAGAAGTCCTGCCTCTTTGCAGCCTCATCCATTCACAGATGTAACAGGCCTGTATGACTATGATATAGCAAAAAAAAAAAAAAAATGAAATTATGATAGCCAGCTGAAAAGTCATAGGGACAGTGGGTATTGCTCAAAAATTTTGCTGGGCCGTTAATAGCCCAGAGTTTAGAGAATAGGAATGAATGAATCAGGCGGAAGGAAGTGGATCTTCTAATCTTGCCTTGACGAAGAATGTCTAACTGGTTAGCCAATCATTTTCTACCCACAATTCAAGGTTAGATTTTATTTTATTTATTTTATTTTTTAATAAGATATTAAATTTCTGAAACTATGTAGCGCTGACTCCAGGAAAAAAATCAAAAATCAGTTATTTCTTGTCTGGGGTCCTCTTTCTACCAGTCTTTGCTGCTAACCATTGCTTCCATTCCCAATTTGTCAAAAGCCCACAGGTCTCTCTCCCCTGAACATCAGTGCCTCACCCAAACAAATACCTGTTTCAGAAAGCGTGTCATCTCAGCCATCTGCACTTTAGTATAAACTTACTAACAGCTCATTCATTAGACAATAATTGCCATCAAGAACCTCCTTTTTATTGACGCTTTCATCTAAACATATTTTCTGAGTGCTTTAGAGGTTCCAGCTGCCGTGTCAAAGACACAGTGTTCAGAGCCCAGCCTCTGGCCTTTACTCGCAGTATACACCACGGAACCGGACTAGACGAACCCTTCAGCATCCGTCACATTCTCTTGAGTGCCAGGAAGAACTTAGAGTAAGCTCTGGGGCTCTCAGAGGGAGCAGGACACAGAAACCGCACTTAAAGCATTCACACCCTCACGAGCAGTCTGTAAGCGCTTTCCTTCTGTGAAACTTGAGGTCATTCTAAGCCATTCTGTGGACTATGGGAGAAGAGGAGCTCAGTGATTCAGCAAACATGGGCACTACTGAAATATTTGATATCTCCGTGCTTTTGTCAACTTGTGGTTTTTGGTTCCTTGTTCGGAGGGGATAAACAAACACAGAGCCGAGCTTGCATTCAAGTGGATTTTCGTTGCTTGGCGTGTCGGGGGTAGGGAGAAATTCTGAAGAATTCAGAAGTCACTCGAGAAGGTTGGTTTCCTTCAGAGGATGGCGCCGTTGGATGCGGTCCCTTTTGTTCATGGAGCTGTGGGAAACTAGGAGACCCTCCTCGGGGTCCACAGCCCTGGGCCCCCTGCCCCCTGGCCTGGCAGTCTGGTTCACACACAGCCCACAGGCTGGGCCCGGATGTGTCGTGTTTGAAACCGAGCTCAAGCAGTGAAGACTTGAACTTGACCAGGGGAGGCAGGTTTTCCAAAGGCCCATGTTTTCCGGTCAGACTGATCTCAGACTGCGTTTAGGTAAGCCGCCCCTTCTCATGTGACTTAGGAATGCTTTCTGTGAACTCTTGATCTTTCTCTTGTTACATTTTGTTTTCTCATTTACTTGTTTTGTTTTGTTTTGTTTTGTTTTTTTAATTCCCATGTGTCGGGAAGAACTTATTTAAGTTCTGGGGATCTCAGAGGAAGACACAGCAACCACCCCTAAAGTGATCACACCCTCCTGAGAAATCTACAGGGGCTTCCCTTCTGGGAAACTTGAGGTCATTCTAAACCATTCCGTGAACTGTGGAAGTAGAGGAGCTCAATATTCCAACAAATGCGGGCACTGTTGAAATATCTGATTGGTTGGTATAGATTGGTACAGTTGGTATAGATTCTTGATCTCACCTGTCTTCAAAGCTCGCCTCCTTGGGGCAGCCTCCAGTAGACACCGAAGCCTTCCCTCGTCCGCTCTGCTCACAGGACCACCCCCCTGCGGCCCTGTCATGCTGGACCCACCAGCCAGCGTGCCTGGCCCCTGCGTGGACACCACTGTCGCCCTCAGCCCCGTGGGACCAAGGAAAGAGGCCATGGCTGACCATGGTTGATCAGCCACCACGAAGGCGACCGGCCCGCAAAGATGGGCTGGGCTGGTCACAACCCCTGTCTTGAGAGTTTGGACGAGAATAAAGCCACCAGTGGCAGGATCTGAAGACACATCAGGCCACAGCGGGTTAGGAGTGGGACCAAAGAGCGAGACGGAGAGGCAGCCATGGGCGGCAGGTGGAGGGGAGGCTGAGAAAGCTTCCACGGAGGGACTAGAGGCAGGAGCAGGTGTGGTAGACTCAGAAAGGCTGAGAAGCGAGGCAGGAGCCTGGGAAACAGGTGGTGCCCCAGGAGGGGGTTGTGGGGGCACCTTGCCAGCAATGCAGGGCTCCTGATGGTCCTGAGGCCTACATTCTGCCAGGACCAGTGCAATAGCGTGACCTGGAGAGCACCGTCTCCAGCCAGCTCCGTGAGCACCCCACATCCCCGCCCCCAGGGGGCTCAGAGATGCTGCGCCCTGTGTCATGCATAACCAACCTGCTGCTGGCAACGGGGACTTGCGAACGCAGCTGGAGGGTCCCCGGCTCCAGGGAGGCCTTGTGAACGCAGCTGGAGGGTCCCCGGCTACTCTGGGGCCTTGTGAACACAGCTGGAGGGTTCCTGGTTACTCCAGGGCCTTGTGAACTCAGCTGGAGGGTCCTCGGCTACTCCGGGGCCTTACAAACACAGCTGGAGGGTACGTGGCTCCAGGGGGACCTTGCGAACACAGCTGGAGGGTCTCCGGCTACTCCGGGGCCTTGTGAATGTAGCTGGAGGGTCCCTGGCTCCACGGACACCTTGTGAACGCAGCAGGGCCGGTTTTCGTGACACTCTATTTCCTCTTAAAGGGTTTTGATCTCTGGGGGTTAGTGTCTCTGGTTTTTATTTCCTAGACCAACTTTCAGGGAAGTCGTTCTATGTAAAAACAACGCACAAATAAATGTCTGTCGCCACGCACCTCCATCTCCTAAGCCGTGTTTTGTCTGCTGATAATAATTAGAAGACAGTTTTTGGCTTCCCAGGTGGCGCTAGCAGTAAAGAGCCTGCCTGCCGATGCCAGAGATATCAGACACAGGCTTGATCCCTCGGTGGGAAAGATTCCCTGGAGGAGGAAATGGCAACCCACTCCACTGTTCTTGCCTGGAGAATCCCATGGACAGAGGAGCCTGGTGGGCTACAGTTCAGGGGGTCGCAGAGTCGGACACGACTGAGCGACTTGGCAGGCAGGCACGAAGTTTTCAGCATCTCTGTTCAGTGGGAATTCCTCTGTTTGGAGGCCTTTTTTACAAGATATTTTATTTTGTAATGGAAGATGCCACAAGGAAGACGTATCTCCAGAAAGCAGTGTGTACAGAACAGAAATCAGGCATAGCCGACACCCATGCACTGCCTCCTCCGAGGGATGGGTCCCTGTGGGGCCAGCTGTGCCTGCCAGGACATCCACGGTCCGGCCTCGGCTCTGCCTGCCAAGAAGACCTCCTCGGCCTCAGCTCTGCAGAGCCAAGTCAACCTCCTTTCCCCCAGGAGTTACCCCACACAGCATCCCCAAATCCACGCTTTCACCACCCAGCAGCTGACCTGGCACCACGGCTGGCAGGGGCCCCGCCGGCAGTGCCAACGTCCGAGTCTGCATTTCCCCAAAGCACACCCTTGCCAGTCGGGCTCCGAACCACGAGTCAGGCGCTTCAGACTCCCCGTCTCCTCTGCCGCCTCGGACGCCTGATGCTAACCTCAATTTTCACACGTTCTGCTGGTGTAGAGGGTGCCATCCATTTTATTTTTATACGCCCATAAATCTCTTTTAGATCCGTGTTCTGTGGTCACTTGATGTTCATGATTAGCATATTTATGAGCTGAAGCAATCAGAAGCCCACATCTCCATGGATCTTAGAGCCGGTGACGCCCGGGAAGCTGGGCTGAGTCCCAGCCGAGGAACGACTCTCCGTGAATATCATATCATAACATTGGCCGTGATGGTCGCATCGCGGCCTCAGCCGCTCGTAAATGGATTCTAAACCAGCCCAATTATTCCACAGGCACTGGGGCAGATGGCTCTATGATTTAGAAGTGTGATCTTTAAACACCCCAGAAGGAATAGGATTTGCATTCCTGCTATGGCTTGGGAATATCAATGCGGTCACGTCCACCTTCTCGGGACCAGTCCGCAGAGCCTCTGTCACAAACCAGATGTGGTCCCCACCGACTCTGCTGCCCACGTGTGTGCAGGTCGCTCCAAGGAAGTTAACCATGAGCTCCTCTACCCCTCGAGATGCCCTCGAAATTGATCATCTAATTCATGAGAAAACTGGACCCCACTCGGGCAGTATTTGTGTGGCTGTGTTAGGGAACTTGGGAATCACCAAGCTAGGGTTCTAGTCGAGTTCCTGACCAGGCGCCAGGGCCAAATCTGGGAGTGATGTTAATTCTTTTCCTGTCTTGTTCTCGCAAACACCCCAAGCTTGGTCTTGTCATTAATAATATATTTGAATAGTATGTAAGAGGAAAGAGCTATGTGTTTACCCCAAAGTCACTGAATTAAATACATGTGTGTGCTGAGTTGCTCAGTTGCATCTGATTCTTTGTGACCATATGGACTGCAGCCTGTCAGACTCCTCTGTCCATGGGATTCTCCAAACAGGAATACTGGAGTAGGTTGCCATGCCCTCCTCCAGAGGATCTTCCCCACCCAAGGATCTAACCTGCATCTGTTGCATCTTCTGCATCGGCAGGCGGGTCCTTTACCACTAGCGCCACCTGAGAAGCCCCAGATTAAATGCGTTGCTGTTGTTTGGTCGCTCAGTGGTGTCTGACTCTTTGTGACCTCATGAACTGCAGCCCACCAGGCTTCCCTGTCCTTCACTGTCTCCCTAAGCCAGCTCAAACTCATGTCCATGGAGTCGGTGATGCCATCCAACCCTCTCATCCTCTGTTATCCTCATCTCCTCCTGCCTTCAATCTTTCCCAGCATCAGGGTCTTTTCTAATGAGCTGGCCCCTCACATCAGGTGGCCAAAATTGGAGCTTCAGCTTCAGCATCAGTCCCTCCAATTAATATTCAGAGTCGATTTCCTTTAGGATGGACTGATTGGATCTCCTTGCATTCCAAGGGACTCTCAAGAGTCTTCTCCAGCACCACAATCCAAAAGCATCAATTCTTCAGCTCTCAGCCTTCTTTAGGGTCCAACTCTCACATCCTTACATGAATGCTGGGGCAAAAAAAAAAAACCAAATTAAACATATTAAACTTCTTACCACAAACCACATAAAACCAGAGAAAAGCAAATATGAATTCTAAGGGCTCCCCACGGTTTTCCTTTAAAATGTGAGCTCTTCACCTGCATTTAGAATACACATCAATTGTGCAAGATGTTATTTGTCAAGGCGTTCAGTGTTTTGTCTCCCATGGAAGGACCGTGACACATGGCGGGCACAGTTGTACGTGGCCTGGCTCTGTTGTTGACCCAGCCGTCAGTGCCAAGGAGAGAAAAGTTCTCTGCATGAGCCCTGGACTGAGATGCTGGAGACTGTGATATGCGCTCGAAGATGCCCAGTTTACAGAGGTGGAGACCGGCGGGTTGAGAAAGATGCTCCCAGCGAACGCCACTTAGGCTAAACTCTTGAACCAACCAGCTCTCTCCACGAGCCTTCTCAAGAGACCTGCCACACTTCCTCTGGGACACAAGCTTTGCCTGGGAGGGGGCCCGGCCCCCAGGCGATGGGATGAGAAGCAGCTGCTGTCCTGTCTGTGTGGATTGATGACGCCCCCACCTCCTCAGAGTCGCATCAAAGGAGCCCACACTTTCTGAGGTTACTGTCTTGACCTCCTTTCCAAAAGCAGCCCTGAGTCAGCAGGAACAGAACGATCTCTCACTTATTTTCTTTCAAGGGCAATAATTCATGCTTCACGTGTTATCAAAGAAAGGAACGTGCATTTAATGGGAAGACACACCACCCTACTTTTAAAGCATAGTTACTCTGAGCTACTTTATCCAAGCCCATCACATGTAGAAGAACCAAGATCACAAACTCATTTTTCATAAATTTTTTGTTGGAGTGAAGTTGAGTTGAGTGTTGCGTTAATTTCTTCTGTACAGCAAAGTGAATCAGCTATACGTAGACACATATACGTGTGCTTTTTTCTAGATTCTTCTCCCATGTAGGTCATTGTGCAGTATTTTAAAAAATATTTATCTTGGGCTGCCCGGGGTGTTTGTTGCTTTGCGCAGCTTCTCTCTCTTTGCAGGGGCTTCTCTTGGTGCAGAGCGCGGCCTCTAGGGTGCTTGGGCCTCAGCAGTTGAGGCCTGTGGGCTCAGTGGTTGGGGCTCTTGGGCTCCAGAGAGCAGGCGCATTAGCTGTGGCGCACAGGGTCAGCTGCCCTGCGGCCTGTGGCATCTTCCCAGATCAGGGATCGAACCAGTGTCCCCTGCAGGGCAAGGCAGATTCTTTACCACTGGACACCATTATGGAGTATTGAGTTGGCTTTCCTGTGCTATACAGTGGGTTCTTATTAATCTATTTTATATATAGTAGCATACATGGAGAAAGAAATGGCAACCCACTCCAGCACTCTTGCCTGGAAAACTCCACGGATGGAGGAGCCTAGTAGGGTATACAGTTCATGGGGTCGCAAAGAGTTGGACACGACTGGGGTGCTTCACATTTCCCTTTCAGCATGTGTATGTCAATTCCAGTCTCCTAATGCACCCCTTCCCCTCTTACCCCGTGGTAACCGAAAGTTTGTTTTCTACAGCTGCAACTCTATTTCTGTTTTGTAAATAGGTTCATTTGCACCATTTTTAGCTCTACCTATAAGCAACATCAGGAAGCAACAGCTAGAACTGGACATGGAACAACAGACCAGTTCCAAACAGGAAAAGGAGTACATCAAGGCTGTATATTGTCACCCAGTTTATTCAATTTCTATGCAGAGAACATCATGAGAAATGCTGGGCTGGAAAAAACACAAGCTGGAATCAAGATTGCCAGGAGAAATATCAGTAACCTCAGTTATGCAGATGACCCCACCTTTATGGCAGAAAGTGAAGAGGAACTAAAGAGTCTCTTGATGAAAGTGAAAGAGGAGAGTGAAAAAGTTGGCTTAAAGTTCAACATTCAGAAAACAAAGATCATGGCATCTGGTCCCATCACTTCATGGCAAATAGATGGGGAAATAGTGGAAACAGTGTCAGACTATTTTGAGGGGCTCCAAAATCACTGCAGATGGTGACTGCAGCCATGAAATTAAAAGACGCTTAGTCCTTAGAAGGAAAGTTATGACCAACCTAGATAACATATTCAAAAGCAGAGATATTACTTTGCCGACTAAGGTCCATCTAGTCAAGGCGATGGTTTTTCCAGTAGTCATGTATGGATGTGAGAGTTGGACTGTGAAGAAAGCTGAGTGCCGAAGAATTGATGCTTTTGAACTGTGGTGCTGGAGAAGACTCTTGCAAGTCCCTTGGACTGCAAGGAGATCCAACCAGTTCATCGTAAAGGAGACCAGTCCTGCGTGTTCATTGGAAGGACTGATGCTGAGGCTAAAACTCCAATACTTTGGCCACCTCATGTGAAGAGTTGACTCATTGGAAAAGACCCTGATGCTGGGAGGGATTGGGGGTAGGAGAAGAAGGGGACAACAGAGGATGAGATGGCTGGATGACATCATCAACTCGATGGAAATGGCAAATAGATGGGGAAATAGTGGAAACAGTGTCAGACTATTTTGAGGGGCTCCAAAATCACTGCAGATGGTGACTGCAGCCATGAAATTAAAAGACGCTTAGTCCTTAGAAGGAAAGTTATGACCAACCTAGATAACATATTCAAAAGCAGAGACATTACTTTGCCGACTAAGGTCCATCTAGTCAAGGCGATGGTTTTTCCAGTAGTCATGTATGGATGTGAGAGTTGGACTGTGAAGAAAGCTGAGTGCCGAAGAATTGATGCTTTTGAACTGTGGTGCTGGAGAAGACTCTTGCAAGTCCCTTGGACTGCAAGGAGATCCAACCAGTTCATCGTAAAGGAGACCAGTCCTGCGTGTTCATTGGAAGGACTGATGCTGAGGCTAAAACTCCAATACTTTGGCCACCTCATGTGAAGAGTTGACTCATTGGAAAAGACCCTGATGCTGGGAGGGATTGGGGGTAGGAGAAGAAGGGGACAACAGAGGATGAGATGGCTGGATGACATCATCAACTCGATGGACATGAGTTTGGGTGAACTGTGGGAGCGGGTGATGGATGGGGAGGCCTGGCATGCTGCAATTCACGGGGTCGCAAAGAGTCGGACATGACTGAGTGACTGAACAGAACTGAACTGATAAGCAATATCATATGGTATCTGTCTTTTTCTGAGAGACCCATTATTTTCACATCTTGTCATAATTTTCCTGTGATGCAGTGTGATAAACCTGAATGAAATGAACTGATGTAAGTTTGTCTCTTGTAGTCAGGTTGATTTAAAGAAGGAGAAGACACAGACGCTTTCCCTTGGATCAGACATAGGGGTGGTGCACGGCATGTTGAATGAGGGCGGTCAGCTGATTAGCGTGATAGTTGGCGTGGGGAATGATGGGGAAGCTGCAGGCAGCTCCTCTCCCATCTCCTTGAGTGCTGGGCTCATCACAGGGGTGCTGTGATGAAGGGGACTTGGAGAGGTGACTCTGAGATGCTTCCAGATGCTTCTTGCCCATGTTTGTCCTACAAGGCAGCTTGCTGAAAGCTTCGTTAAGGACAAACTTGCTTTTCCAATAAGCTTCCAATAAGGGTTTGTACACCTGTAGTATGTGACATTTCAGGTGACAGACCCTTGATTCATGCCACTTGTTGCTGTTCAGTCACTAAGTCGTGTCCAACTCTTTGCAACCTCATGGACTACAGCACGCCAGGCTCCCTGTCCATCACCATCTCCCAGACTCATGTCCACTGAGTCACTGATGCCCTCCAACTATCTCATCTTCTGTTGCCCTCTTCTCTTTCTGCCCTCGATCTTTCCCTGCCAATGTCAAACCCCTCTTCCTCTTGGCATCCATCCAGGTGTGCCTGCCCGACCCTGGCAGGGTTTCTTCCATGCACAAGGCCACCCCACCACGGCGATCTCACTTCCAGAAAACTTCCAACTGACCCCTAAAAAGCTATTACCCACTACAGGCGAAGGAGCTAGCCTTAAGTGATTCAGTTACACACATTATTTTTCAGATTCTTTTCCATTCTAAGTTATTACAAGATAGAGAATAAAATCCTCTGTAACGGAAAGAAATGCATCCCTGGGAAAGACCCTAGGTGAACAGAGGAGAGAGATTCTTCTTAACACAGGGACAGTCTTAACACCCTTGAATCACATTCCCCAGTTGGGTGCCCACTGTTCCAAATTTGAAACTTGATCCATCCCATTCGTGGAGAAAGCTTGGGACAACCCTGGACCAAGATATCAATGGATAATGCTCTCGTTTTCATTCCAGATTGTTCAGTAGCTGGAAAAGTATCTGGAAGGATTAGAAAAGGGCACGAGGTGACACGCTCCAGGTACTCATCATGAGCTAATCAAGGGCGCCGGGTGGCTCTCTGGTGCCTCGAGGGGAACGGGTAGAGTGACCGTCGTCGTGTGGTCAGAGGTGAAGGTCGGTACAAACCTGGACTCCAGCCTCCTCTCTGTGGCGTGTTTACACCCAGGAAACAGGCTCCCTGCCTCTGCACTCAGGCCGCCCACACTAGGGGTCAGTTTCTCCCGACTCTTTAACACCCCAAGCCGCACTCTCAGACTAGGTGCCGAAGCCTCTCAAAAGGACAGCGGGAAAGTGGGCGATGAGAGGCCCGTGATGTTTCTATTCATAAGGAAACTGAAGGGAAATCCCAGGAGTTAGAAGCTGATCTGGTTCACTCAGGTGCCAGGAAAGTGGCTGAGGGACGCGTCACGGGCCCTGAGGCCTGACGTCTGCAGCCGTGTAACTTGAGAGCACAGGACGCCCGCTTCTCGGGAGAGAAAGATGGGCCGCGGCGAGGCCAGCGTGAATTCTCTCCAGGAAGTGTCAGGAAGAGCGTGCCTTTGCGGGGTGCCGGGATCACACCCGCCCTGTGAGCTTCCCGCACTTTTCAGCTTTCTGGGTCCTGCGAGAAGGACTTCTGGTCATCTCTCTGGTGCCGCCAGCGACAGGCAACCTGGAAGGGCGGGCCCACGACTCCGCCACCCGCCACCCGGAGCGCCTCTCCGAGCGGGGGGCTCAGGCCTGGGGCTCTGCTCTTGAATCCTTCCTTTCTGATCAGGTCTTTTTCCCATGTGGTCCAGTTCCTTGTAAAATGTTCGCAGTGCACATCTATTCTTTGCCTTCATTCACTGAGCATCATCAGTACCACTGTCTTGAATTCTTTATCGAGTGAGTGTTTATTTCTGCTTTGTCGTTTGCTTCATAAGGGTCTTCTCTTGCTCTTCGCACGGAGAGCAGTTTCTCTGCTTTTCCATTTGCTTAACTCCGTCTCTACGACTGCAGGTGAGAGTTACCCGTTGCCGTCCTGAAGGGGTGCACAGACCCCACAGGCCTCCGACGGGCTCGGGGAAGCGAGGTGAGCGCAGGTGGTGCCCTTCCTGGGGGCAGCGGTCACTGTGCGGGAGGCCAGGCCGCGGGCGGAGGGCCCAGGGCCAGAACCAGGTGTGGCCCGGCTGCCCTCTGCTCAGATGTGGCCAGCGCCCCACTGGGGAGGGGGTTCTGGTCCCAAGGGTCAGGTCTGAGTGGGTTCTGTTCCCCTTAAGTGGGTGTGTTCCTCGCCCCTACCCAGGACCCCTGCCCTGGTGCTGGAGCCGTCGAGGCCCACATGAGGCCGTGGCTGCTGTGAGCCACAGGGATGAGTCTGAGCTGCCTCCACTCTGTTGTGGGTCTGCTCAGAGGCCGTCCTGGGGGTGAGTCCCATTTCCCCTCCCAGCCCCCCAGCCTCCACCAGCCCAGCTCTGCTGTGGAGCTGTGACACAGAGACGGCGTGGGTCTTCTCAGTCTTGGGGTCCATGGCAGGGAGGGTGAGCTGTGGTGGGGCGGCAGCTATCAGAGATCTGGACCCCTACTGAGGTGCTGCCCAAATAACAACACTGAGGGCCACTGTCTACCCGAGTCCACCCCAGGCCCACCCGAGCCCACCTGGGTCCACCCGAGGTCCACCCAATTCCACCCGGGTCCACCTGAGTCCACCCTGGATCCACCCAAGTCCACCCAAGGTCCACCTGAGTTCACCCTGGGTCCATCCCAGGCCCATCCCAGGTCCACCCAAGGTCCACCTGAGTCCACCCAGGTCCACCCGAGTCCACCTGAGTCCACCCATGTCCACCCAGCTTCAGCCTATCTACACCCCAGGCCCAGGGTCCAGGGCTGTGGAAGTGACGTGGGATGAGCAGGGCTGGGAGGTTCATGTGGCTCAGGTTGGAAGCTGAAGGCAAATATGATTCAAGGGATATTGACCTCAAGTTTACCTGAAAGCCAAGCATCTTTCGATACTAAGTATGACTCCAAGTTAAGAATCCCTTTAAAACTATGCTGATGAATAGACGTGAGATAAGCTATGATGAAACGGCAGTGGCTGCACCTAGGTACTGGGAATATAGCTATTTCACTGGGAAAGCCTTTTAAATTTTCTGATGTTTGAAAACAAGCATAACCAAATGTTCTGAGGACATGTTAAAGTAACACATTGGAAAAAAAAAACTCTTCTCGCACTGAGAGACAAATTTCAGGTTAGAACAAGTCATAAATAAAAGTCATTAAAAACAATTACTGAAGTTTATCAAATTTGCTTTGATGCTTATTTGAATCCTGTAGCGTCACCATCTCTTAAACAAATGTAATGACATCATTTGCATGCAGTTGTTTTTGTCTTTAGACAGAAGGTTAAATTGAAAGGCAGGCTAATGTCTCTTCAACACATCTCTGGATAATATGGGAACGCTGAGGTTGAGAAACTCTCCCTTACTGCATGCTGCAAAGAAGTATATTGCAATTTCATGGAATGTACCCATAAAGCAAATGACACAGGGTTTTCAGCATTAAAAACTTATGGGAGCATTAAAAGCCCTCATTCTTGGATGTTCAATTAGTTACTTAAATTTAACAAGACCAGTGAGAACTGGTAATAACGTCAGCAACACAGGCCAGCCCCCACTTTCATGCTGAATGGTCTAACCCTAAAACTCCTTAAAATACAGGAGCAGAATAGTCTTCCTCCTCCAGAAAGAGACGGACACTGGTAGGCTGTGCATATTCTGGACTCTTCAGAAGACGGCAGTTTAGAAAGCAAACAGAAACGTTCTAGCATCAGAGTGAGATGGTGGCTCTTGAGTGAAACGGCTCCATGAATATTAAGGCCAACGTAAGTTTTGGAGAGAAGCGTTACTCAAGCGCCTTCAGATTTTCTTAAATACAAAGAAACAGACAAAAGATTTCAAAAGAAATGGGACAGAGAAACCCAAGCTCTGCCAGGAGAGAGGTGTCACTTTCAAGAATCTAAAGTTAAATGAGGACAGACTTGTTACAACAGCTCGATGGCGCACGACTCCTGCCTCCCCTGCGTCTCAGTCGGAAAGAGCGTTCCCCATCACGAAAAGCTCCTTTCTAAGGCTTCAAGGACCATCCAAATCCCTCCCTCCCACTGCATCTGTATTTATTCAATTGCTTCCAGTTGGGCAGAGGTGGGCTGCAGTCCACAGGGTCGCCAAGAGTCGGACATGACTGAGCAACTTCACTTTCACCTTTCACTTTCATGCATTGGAGAAGGAAATGGCAGCCCACTCCAGTGTTCTTGCCTGGAGAATCCCAGGGACGGGGGAGCCTGGTGGGCTGCCGTCTATGGAGTCACACAGAGTTGGACACGACTGAAGCGACTTAGCAGCAGCAGCAGCAGCAGGCAGAATGCTCTTTGGATAGCACTCTCCACAGTGAGTGTGAAGCTGGCAGGGTAAGGTGCTGAGTTTGGAAGGGCCACTGGAGCAACGCCTTCTGGAACTTGAACCATGTTAGTTCATTATTTCTAGTAAAGGCCTATTTCATATTATCCAAAAATAAATCCTCCTCCCAATTATTATATTTAATAAGAAGACTGGGCTGCAGTAATAGGAAAGCAAACCTCAGTGGAGGAGCCCCATGGCAGATGGATGACTGACAAACACCAGAGAATTGGCTGTATTCAGGGCTAATATATTAATGTATGTAATTAATCAAATATGTCAATTAATTATATAGAAATAACTAAAATGTGAGGGACTTTGAGGCAAACAGGACAATATATAAACATTGTGCTCTAGCTGGCAAATCTGTTTCCACAGGCACGTAGGATGGAAATCCTGAAACTCATTTTTGTGTGTTCCAAGACTGAAACAGTAAGTGAATATATTCAGGCAGTGGCTTCCTGGGTGGCGCTAGCCATAAAAAAAAATCCACCTGCCGATGCAGGAGACGTGAGAAACGTGGGTTTGATCCCCGGGTCAGGAAGATCCCCTGGAGGAGGAAACGGCACCTCACTCCAGTACACTTGCCGAGTTAGTCTCATGGACAGAGCAGCCTGGCGGGCTGCAGCCCACGGGGTCGGAAAGAGTCAGACACTGAGCTGCCGAGGAGTGGCACCAGGGCTCTCAGTCTCGGAAGGGCGAGTTCCAACTGAAGAAGGGGGGATGCGAAGAGAGCCTCAGCGTGCTGAACTGAAACCGAAGGCCTGAGCTAAGGAATAGCACACAGAGACACAGATGCTGAAAGAGTGTACAGATGTGTTTATGTACATTTACACGCAGGAGATCCAACCAGTCCATTCTGAAGGAGATCAGCCCTGGGATTTCTTTGGAAGGACTGATGCTAAAGCTAAAACTCCAGTACTTTGGCCACCTCATGCGAAGAGTTGACTCATTGGAAAAGAGTCTGATGCTGGGAGGGATTGGGGGCAGGAGGAGAAGGGGACGACCGAGGATGAGGTGGCTGGATGGCCTCACGGACTCAATGGACGTGAGTCTGAGTGAACTCCGGGAATTGGTGATGGACAGGGAGGCCTGGCAGGCTGCGATTCGTGGGGTTGCAAAGAGTCGGACACGGCTGAGCGACTGCACTGAGCTGAACTGAACTGTTTTTTGAGCTGCCCATGAAGACAGCTTAAGAACAGTGAATGAACTCAAGTAGCAATGAACACAATCAGCTCTTGTGTCTTGGTTCCTAAATGTGTTTTCTTGGTGATAATTAGAGCTCTTGCGATAAATAGCTACTCCAAGGCTCAGCAAGGACGGTTGCCTGCAACATCTTGTGGTTGTGGCAGAAACTAAGGAAAGTGAAAGTGAAGTCGCTCAGTCGTGTCCGACTCTTTGCGACCCCCGTGTACTGTAGCCTACCAGGCTCCGCCATCCATGGGATTTTCCAGGCAAGAATACTGGAGTGGGTTGCCATTTCCTTCTCCAGGAGATCTTCCCAACCCAGAGATCGAACCCAGGTCTCCCGCATTGCAGACAGATGCTTTACCATCTGAGCCCCCAGGAACGCAGGTGCCTGTCTGAAAATCCCCAAGTGTCAAATCTATAGCATTTTGGGCAATAGCATTGGAGGCCCAAATCTAGTCATCTTTAGCAATTACACTAAATACGAATGGCCTACAATAGCACCAATTAAAAGAAATTGACAGACTGATTTAAAACACACACATACTAACAATATGTTATTTACAAGTTGGTGTTCTTGTTTTGTCATTGAATCATGTCTGACTCCTTTATAACCCCATGGATTGTAGCCCACCAGCCCTCCACTGTTCATTGTATTTCCCTTCTCAGATATAATGATATAGACAAATTAGAAGTGACAATATACCAAGTAAACAATCAAAAAGTTTAGATTGACCACTGTAATATTAGAAAAAGATATTTAAAAAGCTAAATATTACTTTGCCAACAAAGGTCTGTCTAGTCAAAACTATGGTTTTTCCAGTGGTCATGTATGGGTGTGAGAGCTGGACTGTAAGGAGGGCTGAGTGCTGAAGAATTGATGCTTTTGAACTGTGGTGTTGGAGAAGACTCTTGAGAGTCCCTTGGACTGCAAGGAGATCCAATCAGTCCATCCTAAAGGAGATCAGTCCTGA
The DNA here is from genome assembly GCA_006408675.1 of Madoqua kirkii. Taxonomy (NCBI): domain Eukaryota; kingdom Metazoa; phylum Chordata; class Mammalia; order Artiodactyla; family Bovidae; genus Madoqua; species Madoqua kirkii. The sequence goes on along the minus strand of SJYC01045550.1, from coordinate 22,383 downwards.
ATATTCATTGGAAGGACTGATACTGAAGCTAAAACTCCAATACTTTGCCCACCTGATGTGAAGAAGTGACTCATTTGAAAAGACCCTAATGCTGGGAAAGACTGAAGGCAGGAAGAAAAGGGGACAACAGATGATGAGACAGTTGGATGGCCTCACCGACCTGATGGACTTGAGTTTAAGTAAACTCCGGGAATTGGTGATGGACAGGGAGGCCTGGTGTGCTGCAGTCCGCAGGGTCTCAAGAGGTGGACGTAACTGAGCGACTGAACTGAACTGAAAATATTAGAAAAAGGACTTCAGAACAAGGAGAATTACGGAGAATAAAGACAGACATTTCAGAATTTGAAAAGGTCAATTAATCAAAAGTAATAATAATCCTAAAAGGTTGCACATCTAACAACAAAGCTCTGGATGATGTGACCCAAAACCTGAAAACCAGTGGACGAACCCTCCCCTGTCCTGTGAAATGTCAGTTCTCTCGCAGTGATGGATCAAGAAGTCGTACGAAATCAACAAGAAAATTAGAAACCCTAACAGCATCACTGGGCAACTTCACCTCACTGACATCACAGACTCTCTGTTTCAGAAGCAAAATGCAAATTCTTTCCAAGTTCAGAGAGGACAGTCATCAAAATAGGTCATATCTGGGCCATAAAACAAATCTTAACCAAAAAAATTTAGAGAATTTCGATTATACAAAGTAATTTCTTTGGCCATATGTAACTATAAATCAGTAACAGAAACATACTTTGAAAACATCCAAACATTAGGAAATTCAGCATTGCACTTTAAGACCTTTGGAGGAAGTCTCAAGGAAATCAGAAAACATTTTGGAAAAAAAATATAAAGGATAATGCAATATATGAAAATTTGGGGATTCGGCTAAATTATAACTTAGAAAAAATGCATAGCATGAAATATTTATATCAGAAAAGATTCCAAGACAGCTATCTTTGCTTCTACCTTAAGAAATAAAAAAAGAGAAAATTCAACTCAAAATGATCAGAAGGAAAAAATAATAAAACCAGGATCAGAAATCATTGAAATAAAAACTATAAAAATAGAGAAAAATCATTGAAACAAAAGTTGTTTTTTTTTTTTAGTGATCAGTTACATTGATAAACCTCTAGACAAACTAATCACAGTAAAAGAAAGAAGACTCATTAGCATTATCAGAAAGAAAAGACATTATATTACTTCTGACCCCGCAGACTTCGGACAGATGGCCAGGGAACACTAGGAGCAACTCTGTCATAAGTGTAACAAGGTACATGACATAGACCAACTCCCGCAGTGATTACAGAAATCACTCAAGAAGAATAGACAACATGGGAGGAACTCGGAGAGTGGCCCTGAAACTTACGGGACCGTGCGTGAACAGAGCCAGCGGGAAGCCGCTGTATCACTCAGGGAGCTCACCTGCGTGCCCTCCGCCAGCCTAGTCTGGGGGATGCGGAGAGGGTGGGAGGCGGGTTCAAGAGGAGGGACTTGAGTATATGGAGGGCTGATTCACCACGCCGCCCGGCGGAAAGCAGCAGGCCCTGCAAAGCAGTTAGCCTCAGGTTAAAAAAATCACCCCACAGAAATAAAACAGCAAGACGATTCAGCAAGCCAGTCACGGAGCCAAACGCAGTCTCAGAATGTACGGAGAGAGCCCAGATGAAAAGTGTGCAACAGAGTAAGAACAGGACCAACGGGTGAAAACAAGAGGAAAAGCGCCCGCAGCCTCAGGGCCGCTGCTGACCCTGCGGCTAGCGCAGCCACAGGGGGAGAGAAAGTGACGAGGGCAGATACAAACTTTAAAACGACGGAGAGGAAAGGCCTTCAAGAGACGACTTTTTTTTTTTCATCAAAAGAAACTGTTTGTCACTGTATGCAAAAAGTGGTTTTTCCCACAATTTTAAGTGCGATAATTTGCTGAGACGTCCAAACAGAGCAAGGGCCAGAAAAGAAACAAATTTAAAACAACGGCGAGGAAAGGCCTTCAAGAGACGACTTCTTTTTTTTCATCAAAAGAAACTATTTGTCACTGTATGCAAAAAGTGGTTTTTCCCACAATTTTAAGTGCGATAATTTGCTGAGACGTCCAAACAGAGCAAGGGCCAGAAAAGAAACAAGACAAATTCCGTCTTAAAAAGGCAGGTCTCAGTGGTCGGCAGGGCAACACCCGCGGAACGCCCACAGGCAGGCCGTTCCAGCGCCTGGCAGGCTGTCCACAGGGAGACCCAGGAGCGCCGGCTTCTGGGCGGCGAACAGCTGCGCCGAGACCCTGGCCTCCAAGGCAAGTTCTAGCCCCGAGGGCCGCTCCCAGGACCGGGCGCACACACGACCCTCATCGACCCGGTCTCGCCAGAGACCAGGGAGGCGCTGGAGGATGAGGGCAGGGCTGCGGACAACGCAGGAGCCAGGTGGAGGTGACGGCTGGCCAAACCTGGAGCAGGGAGAACAGCCACAGTCGCGGGGCTGAAACTGTTTGGAAAACCCTGGTTTAATGAATATCAGTGAAGCCTCTGTGGAGACGGGGAGAGAGGCTGCACTGACCACAGTCATTGTGTAAACAGGCCCCCATCTGCCTGGCCATCCTGGTGTGTGTCTGCAGTAACTGGTAGTGTATCTTTTCCCTTTTCTGAACACTTGAAAACATCCTATAAAAGGCTGGAGGAACAGAAGACTTACGGGATGAAATAACCGAAAGCAAAGCAGACACGCAGACGTGAACAGAGCAAAGTCCGAAAATTCGCTTCCGTGCTCAGTACCAGAAGATATCGCCAGCCGTTAATAGCTCTTAGTTAGGGTGATGCTATATTGACCACACAGAAAGACTTCCTAGTTTTTGAGATGGATTTTAAAGCGTTTTACAGAGTTGTGCCATGATGTCTATGATTAACATGAAAAGATTTCAGGATAAACGTGAAACAAGAAAGGTGTGAAAATGAGAATATATATTTGCATGTTCTTGATTTTCATAAATACATTCTAAAAGAATATAAGAAAGCAATAATGGTGCCTGCCTGTGGTAGTTATCCCGTTTTTGGTGAAGGGATGGAGGAAATGGAGAGAGAAAAGATGCAAGGACGTTTTCAAAGGTTTGCCCACATACACATTTGTTAAAATGTATTTTTACTCAATAAAGTATTTTTACTATCAGAAAATTTCCTCAGTCTTGGACGGATGAAGAATGAGAAAATAAAAGTCTTTAAAGGACCCGAATGAAGTCATTATAAAGGTAAGTGAAATAATACATTTCTAATTTTGTTCCCTATAGAAAAACATAAATTCTTTTTAGGGATTGTACAGAAAATTTACAAAAATTGAGTATGCATGAGACCACATATAAAACCTTGCTGAATTTCAAAAGGCAGAAATTGTGCATGCCAAATACTCAGACCGCAGGGAAATAAAATTAAGCTGTGTTCAAGGACAGATTTATATCCATAAAAGCTTTTATTATTAAACAAGGAGAAATGAAAATAAAAGAAAGCATTCAGTCCAGGAAGTTAATATAAGAAAAACAAAGCAGGAGAAAGGAAGTAATTTTTAAAATAGAAAATTGTGGCAAAAATAGAATAAACCAGATACACATACAAAGAGCTTATACTTTGAGGAAAAGAAACTAATTAAAATGCCAAACATGTGGCAACCTCTTCTAGAAGAATGAGAAAGCACCCAGACTCAGAGTGAAGAATGAGGAACTAGCTAGATAGGAAATTAGATTAGTAGTATGGTAAGCCCTGCTGTAAGTAAGATGGTTAATTCCATGATGACACATTTGGAAATCTTTCAGAAATGGATGTTTTTTTTAGGAACAGTAATTTTCCAAAACCTTCTGAAGATGAAATATATCATCTAAACGTATAACGATCACAGAAAAAAAACTGAAGGATTATCAAAGCATTACTCCCCAAAAGATGCCAAGCCCAGACTTTGGGGGCCAAGCCCTTTCCAACTTTTAAGGAACTGATAATTACTGTGCTATGTCAACTGCTCCAAAGAAGAGGAAATTACAGGAAACTTCCAGTTCGGTTCACAAAGCCCGCACAACTCTGATCCCAAAAGCTGACAAAAGTGGCACAAAAAAAGAAAATGACAGGCTATGAATAGGCTTATTAAAATTCTAAAGAAAATACTAGCAATTTCAGACCAAGGGTATATTAAAATGATAATAGTTCATGATCAAGTAAAATTGTTCAAGAAGCACAAGGATATTTTAATGTAACTCAGTAACATTAAAAATAAAAGTGATCATCTAAAAAGATGCCCCCAAAGGCATGTGAAAAAAATTAACAGCATCCGTTCTTGGTTTAAAGGGAAAGAAAAAGGGAAAAAACCTTTCAGAATGTGGGATCCGAAGGCTCTGATCCTTCCAATGTATCATCGCTTAGACGTAACCAGTTTTTAGCCAGCAAACCACTTACTCCAGGATTTTCTGGGTGCCCACTTAAAGTGTGGACGTGTAGCCTCATCTGTTGAGCCGGTCACCTAGCGCAGCAATAATGCTGTGTGACAAGTCTCCCCAGAACGCGGGGGCAGACTGCCGAGCCTCTGCTTAGACTGCCGTCCTCGCCGTCGTGCTGGGGGACGTTTCCTCGGGCCCGGCGGGGCTGCTGGGCCCGGGGGCTGCGGCTCTGGGGTCTGGGCCCGCGTGGCCCCGGAGCTCCGCCCATGTCCCCACCTGCTCCTCCTCCTGCTCCCCGTCCAGCCAGCCTGGGCGGCTCCTCACGGGGTCAGCAGAAAAGGGGCCAGGCACCGGCCCAAAGGCCCTCTCGGGCTCTGTGTCCATCACCGCTTCTAACATCCCAGGCCGGAGGCGAGCCTACACCTAAACCCAGCGCCCAGGCCAGCCTGAGCTCCTACCCCCGCCTAGAGAAGCACATTTCTAATTCCAGCAGCAGCAGGCGGGATAAAGGGGCAAGGATTAGGCCCAGATCTGCATTTTTCAAATTGTCTACAGTTACATTGCTTCTGAAATCTCCCTCACTCAGAAAAGAAGACAGACTCTGAATTTAGGTTCCTTGGGCTATGGGCCACTCCAGGGGGGACTCCAAGGCAGTGCAGTCTTGGGCTGGGAGGGCTCATGTATGTGGAGGTGCTGGGGGTTGGTGGTGGGCAGGGGAACATGGGTGTCTCTTCATCAGGAGGGAAAGCAGGAGAGAGAGAAGCCAGCTTAAGGTCAGAGAGGCAGGGACCGTGCCAGGGGGCTTGGGGTGAGCCCTGCCCTGGACCAGGATTCTGAGACCGCAGTCTGCAGTGGTTACGGGATCGGGACACTTCAGGGCCCCATGAAGACTCTTCTTATGGGGAGGGCGGGGCTGGGAAATACCAGCATTCGTGGTAGAGTGGACGGGGTGTGCTTGTGCAGCGTTTACAGGCTGCAGCTAAAACGTCTTCAGACCTTGAGGCTGTTCGGGAAAAGGCATTCCCGAGGGCTCACGTGGGCTGTGCAGAGAAAGACGTGGAGCAGGGCCACGCACCCTTCATTGGTCCTGGAGGAGCTGTCCAGAGCATCATTCCGACACTTAAGAACAGTCCAGCGTGGGCAATCAGTTACATAGTCCCCTAGAGACAGCCGGCCGGATCCCAGCCACTTAGTACAAGCCTAAGGGCCCCTAAGGGGCGGACTCCTCAGCATTTACCCCAGCAGGGAGCCCCAAGACCGCAGGGTGGCTGGGATCCTGAGACGCTGCTGGGATGTCGGTCGCCTGGGTCACCTGGGCCGGGTTCCGCTTCGCAGTGACTCCATCATCAACCAGGCGCTGCTGCGGAGGCCGTTACCAGCGGACTGTGCCAGCAGGCCTCAGCCGATCAGCTGAAGGCCCTGAGAGCAGACAGGCTGCCCCGAGAAAAAGGGGGGTGCAGCTGCTGCTTCAGGACGCGGCGTCGCTTCCCGCCCAAGCGTGCAGCCTGTTGTCTGTCCCAGGGACTGCAGACTCGCCAGCCCTCACAGCCGGCCGAGCCGATTCCGCAAACTAAATCTGTCTACAGCCGTGTGTGTGAGTGTTCAGTTACCTCAGTCGTGTCTGGCTCTGTGACCTCATGGACTGTAGCCCACCAGGCTCTTCCACCCGTGGGACTCTCCAGGCAGGAATACTGGAATGGGTTGCCACGCCCTCTGCAAGGAGATCTTCCTGACCCCAGGATCGAACCCAAGCCTCCTGTGTCTCCTGCACTGGCAGGTGGGGTCTCTACTGCTGAGCCGCTGGGGCTCGTCTATAGCCGTGTCTGTGCAGACCTTTGCCTGTGTGTGTGTGTGCACCTGCGTGTCTGTATCTGTGCAGCTCTCTCTGCACGCGAACATCGTCTCTCTCTGTGGACAGCTGCAGCCATGTCTGTATCCCTCCTGCCGGTTCTCTTTCTCTAGAGAAGCTGGCTGGTACAACGTCTGAGAGTCAGAGTATCACCCAGCAGAATGTTCAGCCACACAGGGGTCCGGGGGGAGAGGCTTGGCCCAGCCCGGCTGTGTTGAGAGGCTGGTTAATTAGGCTGAAGACAGTCGTGGGGTGTGAAAGTGAGTGAAGGGCCTTCACGGGAGAGGCAAGCTGGTGGCCAAGCCTAGCTACTGTTTACCGCTTACAGCGTTAAGGGGACTCATGAGATACGGTGCTAAGTCACAAACCCCATAGCTCACTTCCTCGTGGTTTCATACAGTCTGTGCTCAGCCACTTTCTCACATTATAGTCACAGTGTGGAAAAGCCTGGCAGGAGGACACGAGATGTAGGAGGGATGGACGTCTGCATGAGGGTCTCCAAAGAGTCGGGGCTCATCTATGCAGTCTGTACACACACATGCAAATATTTGTGTCTGTCTATGCCAAGAGCCATGTTATCAACCAGCTTCTTCTTCGGGAAACGTCAGGGTCTGCTCTTAATGGCCTTCAGCTGATTAGACGTGGACCACCCACAGAGTGGCGAGTGACCTGTTTCACTCAAGTTAGCTCATCAGAGAGTCAACATCCACAAAGCATCCCCACGGTAGGATCTAGAGGAGTATTTGACTAGACAACTGGGCAGCAAGGCCAAGCCAACTTGATACCAACAATTACCCCTCCGGATATCCCATAAATTCAGACCCGAGACGACCAGGAACGTGGTCAACGTCGCTGTGCAACCCAGGCAAGAGGCCGCCTCCAGAAGCCTCAGTTATCCCATCCTTCAGATGGGAATGGAAGACCTTCCTTAGAACAAGTGTTGACAGAAGAAAGGAGGTGCCCAGGGGTAGTGGATTTTGTTATTACCTCAGCTCGTCCACTGCTCTGGGGGAAGGTGGGGTCTTGGAGGAAGAGAAGAGATCAGGGGGCCGCTGTGGGAGGACTCTGGAGGAAAACGGAACCCAAGGCAGCGGCACTTGGAAGGAGGCCTCCTGCTGAGATGTGCCCCCGGGGCCTGGCCCGTGCTCAGGGGTTTCAGTCAAGCCTGACTCTGTGTGACCCCGTGGACTGCAGCCCACCAGGCTCCTCTGTCCATGGATGCTCCAGGCAAGAATGCTAGAGTGGGTTGCCATGCCCTCCTGCAGGGGATCTTCCTGGCCCAGGGATCGAAGCCGCACCTCCTGCAGCTCCGGCCTGGCCCACGTCGTCACAGCTCCGCAGGCGATGGGGCAAGCTCCTGATTGCCACGTGAGGCAGCTGGCCTCTGCCCATGGAGGAAGCCCTCTCTCCACGGAGTCACTTAAGGCCGAGGAGGCCTCTCTGCCGGCCGGCCCTCCACTCCCTGGACTCACACACAGCCTCCTTGTTACTCCCATGCTCTCCTGGCAGGAGACAGTGCTGTTTCAACCTGAATTCCTTTCGAGGGGCCACTGGTGGACTGCAGCTCGCTGTTCTCCTAGGAAAGTAGGCCTACAGACTAGATCCTGTCACAGACCGTCCAGGTCAGCGAGAAGGAAAACCAAGAGAATCCAGAAAGCTGACCAGAAAATAAAAGTCCGCTGCTTCAGCCCCCTTGACTAGCATCAAAATAGCAGGCACGGACGAATTCCCGGGCTGATGCGTGGCCCACGACGCCCAGAGCCTCGCGATGTGTGCTGAGGCCACGGCTGACCGCGATCCTGGGCCTCGTCCCGCGAAGCTCGCAGCTCAGCGTCAGGTTTCTCTGCTGTTGTGTAACTGCTCTCCCTTACAGGATCGCTTGGCCTCCTCCGGGGACCAGCCACCCCCTTCCCATGGCACCAGAGCTTTTCACCAGCTCCACAACGCACACATATAGATTTCCCATGCACACCACTGCTGCTTTAATTGATGACAGAAATGGAAAACTGACTTCCCTTTGTGACCGCGTTCAAAGGCTTCCCTTTGCTTTCAGCTTTCTGGATACTTCGTCTGATTAGAGTAATTCCGAGCCCGAATAATATCATCCATCAGGGAGATGAAACGCATAGCTCTGAAATTCTACAGAGGGCCCATTTCAGGACCCTGACACTGATCGCTCCTCTTCGGGTTAGTTGAAAACAATTCTTGAAAAAACATTTCAAAAAGAAACTTCTTTTCTTCCCAGGGATTTCAAACAGGATGTTATTACTGCTTGCTCTATTACGTTAGAAAACCTTTATTAAAACCACCTTTCTCTGGCCTTTTCAAACAGAGAGGCATGTAGTGAATTTGGCAAACACAAAAATACTTCTGCAGTGCTGAACAGAAATACATGTGTGCTTGTAACATGAAGCATACGTATTGTGTTTTGAAATTTCTGTCCTCTTTCTATACCTTATTCTCCTGGTTTCATGGAAAAACAAGCCTTTAATCAAATTGAGATTTATCTTCAAACCCTTGGAATTCCAGTAACAAAAGGGGGCATTGACTCACCATTAGCCAGACAATTTCCACCTTCAATTCCAGGCAATTCGGCATCCAGAGTTACCTTATTAAATTCTCTTTTGACTACTCTGGTGGTCGACAAGGACTAACTTCATTAACTAATTTATAAATCAAGATTTCAGACTGTGTGACATGGCTCTGATTAGGCTAAACAGGGCTACAGAGCAGGCGTGTGTTCCCTGTGGTCCAAGACATAACCTGAATGTATTCATCTATTTTTCAACATTTGTTCCATGTGTTGGGTACACAGCCGTGTCCTTAAAGAGTCCTTGCCACATCGAGAGAGTTACCCCTGCATCAGTTATCAGTTATCTGCCAACAGGGTCCAGTAACAGCCAACCACAAAACAGCGAACTGTAGAACAGATGCTTATTTCGGGCACGATTCCACAATTCCATGCGTTGGTTGGTCAGTCATTAAGCTGCGTCCAGCTCTTTGCAACCCCATGGACTGCAGCACACCAGGCTTCCCTGTCCTTCACCATCTCCCCGAGCTTGCTCACACTCATGTCCACTGAGTTGGTGATGTCATCCAACCATCTCATCCTCTGTTGTCCCCTTCTCCTGCCTTCAGTTTTTCCCAGCATCAGGGTCTTTTCCAGTGAGTCTGCTCTTCACATCAGGTGGCCAAAGTACTGGAGCTTCAGTTTCCGCATCAGTCCTTCCAATGAGTATTCAGGGTTGATCACCTTTAGGATTGACTGGTGTGATCTCCTTGCAGTCCAAGAGATGCTTAAGAGTCTTCTCCACACCACAGTTCAGAAGCGTCAGTTCTTTGGCGCTCAGCCTCCCTTCTGTACGGATGTGTGTGATGACTGGAAAACCATCTCAGGGAAATTCGTCACTTGTAGGGCAGTGTGTGTTGGTAAAGATATTTGTTTTTATTCTGAGCTGAAATTCCATGGACCACATTTAACCTTCTTGAATATAATATAATTCTGCATCCATGAGCATAAAAGTCCCAACCATGGAAGTCAGCCCTGAGAAAATTCTTCATGAAACAAAAATGTCCTTCGTTTCCTTTATTTCAATCATCTACTTTGACACCTGGATCATTAAAAAAGCAAGAGAGTTCCTGAAAAACATCTATTTCTGCTTTATTGACTATGCCAAAGCCTTTGACTCAGTGGATCACAATAAACTGTGGAAAATTCTGAAAGAGATGGGAATACCAGACCACCTGACCTGCCTCTTGAGAAATCTGTATGCAGGTCAGGAAGCAACAGTTAGAACTGGACATGGACCAACAGACTGGTTCCAAATAGGAAAAGGAGTACATCAAGGCTGTATATTGTCACCCTGCTTATTTAACTTATAGGCAGAGTACATCATGAGAAACGCTGGGCTGGAGGAAGCACAAGCTGGAATCAAGATTGCTGGGAGAAACACCGCAGATGACACCACCCTTATGGCAGAAAGTGAAGGAGAACTAAAAAGCCTCTTGATGAAAGTGAAAGAGGAGAGTGAAAAAGTTGGCTTAAAGCTCAACATTCAGAAAACAAAGATCATGGCATCTGGTCCCATCACTTCATGGCAAATAGATGAAGAAACAGTGGAAACAGTGGCTGACTTTATTTTGGGGGGCTCCAAAAATGACGGCAGATGGTACTGCAGGCATGAAATTAAAAGACGCGTACTCCTTGGAAGGAAAGTCATGACCAGCGTCAGTTTAGTTCAGTTCAGGTGCTCAGTCGTTTCCTACTATTTGCGACCCTAGAAGGCGTATTAAAAAGCAGAGACGTTACTTTGCCAACAAAGTCTGTCTGCTCAAGGATACGGTTTTACTAGTAGTCACGAATGGGTGTGAGAGCTGGCCTGTGAAGAAGGCTGAGCGCCAAAGAATTGATGCTTTCAAACTGTGGTGTTGGAGAAGACTCTTGAGAGTCCCTTGGACTGCAAGGAGATCCACCCAGTCCATCCTAAAGGAGATCAGCCCTGGGTGTTCATTGCAAGGACTGATGTTGAAGGTGAAACTCCAGTACTTTGGCCACCTGATGCGAAGAGCTGTCTCATTGGAAAAGACCCTGATGCTGGGAAAGGTTGAAGGTGGGAGGAGAAGGGGACGACAGAGGATGAGATGGTTGGATGGCATCACTGACTCAATGGGCATGAGTTTGAGTAAACTCCAGAATTTGGTGATGGGCAAGGAGGCTGTAGTCTATGAGATAGCAAAGAGTCGGACATGACTGAGCGACTGAACTAAACTGAACTGAACTTTGACAACTTGGTTTGATTTCAATACAAGCTTTGTAATTCAGTAGACTCCAAAGTGGCAATAGATAAACTTCTAGACAAGAACATCAAATATTGGTATTTCCATTTCCAGTAGATGTAGCAACATCAAGGAATGAAAACCCACTTTCACTGAATGGCTAAAAAAAAAAAAAAAAAAAGGAGGGACTCTATTTAACAACATAGAAAGGAAGTATGGTAGCTTTATTTTCAGCTTACTACAATAGAACTTGGGGAAATATATATACATTTCTTTCCTTTTTAAGTTTATTTGGCTGCGCTGAGTCTTTTTAGTGCAGCATGTGGGATCTATAAAGGAATGTTCTAGCATGTTCTCCTATAAAGGACTTGAAGCTGGGGCCCCTGCATTGAAAGCGTGGAGTCTTAGCCACTGGACCACCAGGGAAATCCCTTGTCTTTCTTTCTTTTTTTCTTTAACATCAGCATTTCTTACATCCACGGCCAAGTAACAAAGTTATTTTTAAAAATATGTAAGATGGAAAGTAAAGAATGTCTGTGCACGTAACCACCAGTGGGTTCAATGATGCTATACCTAAGGAGACAGTCAAGTGCTCCAAGGGTGAAAAAGGACCCTGGGGGACACCCCCATCACGCGGGATTCCAGCAGCCTCCACCCCCTCCTCTCAGAGCAGAGACAGCTAGACGGTACTTCCCCGAAGAGCTGTCACTTGCCTTTACTCTCTCTCCACACCGGCTTTACGAGAACCGAGTGTCTTCAGTCCTTTAAACTCAACCTCTCCTCAAAACTGGCCAAGAGGCTCAGGAAAAGGTGCTCAACATCTCTAATTATCCGTGACATGCAAATCAAAACTACAGTGAGGTATCACTCACACCAATCAGAATGACCATCATCAAAAAAAATCTGCAAACAGTAACTACTGGATAGGGTGTGGAGAAAGGGGAACCCTCCCACACTCTGGGTGGGAAGGTAGATTGGTGCAGACTGTGGAGAACAGAATGCAGGGTCCTTAAAGAACTGAACTTAGAAGATCGTGTGACCCAGCAGTCCCACTCCTGGGCTGACACTCTAAGAACACCACGGTTCCAAGGGGACGTAGACCCCAGCGGTCACGGCAGCACTGTTTACAGTAGTCAAGACGTGGAAGCAGCCTCAGTGTCCACCAAGAGAGGGATGGGAACAGAAGATGTGGGGTGTGAATACGGAAGGGCACTCGGATAGTAAAAGAATGAACCGATGCTTCCCTGGGGGCTCGGCAGTAAAGAATCTGCCTGCAGTGCGGGAAACCTGGGTTCGATCCCTGGGTTGGGAAGATCCCCTGGAGAAGGGAAAGGCTACCCGCTCCAGTGTTCTGGCCTGGAGAAGTCCGTGGACTCCATAGTCCATGGGGTCGCAAAGGGTTGGACACGACTGAGTGACGTTCAGGTCACTTTCTCTAATGCCATCTGAGCAACATGGATGGACCTGGAAATTAACATACTAAGTGCAGCAAGTCAGACAGAGAAAGATAGATATCATGTTATTGCTTATATTCGGAGTCTAAAGGAAAATGATACAAATTAACTCATTTACAAAACAGAAACAGACTCACAGACATAGAGAACAAACTTACCTTACTGGGCGGGGAGGGAGGGAGAGAAGGTCACTTTCGCTAATGCCATCTGAGCAACATGGATGGACCTGGAAATTAACATACTAAGTGCAGCAAGTCAGACAGAGAAAGATAGATATCATGTTATTGCTTATATTCGGAGTCTAAAGGAAAATGATACAAATTAACTCATTTACAAAACAGAAACAGACTCACAGACATAGAGAACAAACTTACCTTACTGGGCGGGGAGGGAGGGAGAGGGAAAGATTGGGAGCGAAAAGAATAGACAAGAGGACAACACGAAGGGACAACACGAAGGGAACGTGGACTACTCCCCACCTCCCGGCCAAGCGCTGGCTGGGGCTGGTGTGCCCAGGTCTGGGGCTGCTACCAACCCAGCACCTGCTAGTCCCATGAGGTAAGGCTCATTACAGGACTAGAGAGAGGAGGGACAAGGGCCTCTGAGACCAGACCTTAAATACAGACAGAGGTGAAACTGGCTTTCTCCTCTCGGCTTGAAAGAAATATCCGCTTTCCCGCCTCTGGTCTGAGCTTCTCAAAGACCCAGTGGTTCTTTGCGGTCAGCCTCATTCTGTATCACCTATTGGAAGGCCAGGCCCCCACGGCCAGGAAGGCAGAGAGCTGGGGCCCTGATCTGGAAAATTCAGGAGAGAATATAAAAACCGTCTCTGCTGCAAACTGCCCACATCATTTAGGAGCAAGAGAAAGGTGTTGTCTGAAGTAGCCAGGAAATAGACACAATTTCCTTCTCCCCTTTGCCAGTAAAGATCTGGCGAGACTGGGCTCCAACAGTCCGTTTTTCATCCCAGATTAAAATAGAACAAATTGACACAAACAGACGACCGTCTGGGAATGAAGGAAGACGCTGTCTCCTTCGAGGCTGATGGGGAGGAAAGCTCAATAATCACAGCAGGGCTTGGGCTGGAGCGTCTCTGCTGTCTCCTCCGAAAGCACAGGGATATGCGGGTGCGAGCCAGCCCCTAGGTCTGATTCTGAAGTGACCATCATCTGGCTTTGTCATTGTGTAGATTTCTAGATCCGTTGTTTCCAGTGTGGATCCTGCAGAAAGTCACGCCAGTGGGTTACTAGCAAACTTTTCTCTGCCACCAGGCTCTGTTCCCTGATCAGCCTGTCCGGATCCTGCAGGTGCCTCCTCCACGTGAGATGGGGAAGCACCTCCCAGGGAGTGTTCATTTGTTTCTCATCGGTGATATTTCCCTGTAACACCTAACAACTCTCAATATAATTAATATCTCCCAGGAAAGGACACTGCAAATGCTATCACCAACTGAAGCTTACAATACTCGGAACAAAGACACAGTATACGGATTCGAGAAATGAAGCAGTGTCTAGCTGCAGATGGATTTTATAACGCAGCTCCCGGGACTCTTCAGTCAGAAGGCAGCCGAGACCCGGAGCTATCACAGCCAGCTGACTGGTCACATGGATTCAGTTAGCCTGCTGTGCCCTTGGCCCATGCTGAGTGCCAAGGACATGGGATCAAACTTGGGGACTCGGGGATCCCCACCTCCCTGCACAGAAGTTCTCCTCCATCCCAAACCCAAGACAGTGCAGGGGTGAGGACCACAGAGGATGCACCGTAGAGGTGGGTGATGGGGAGGGTACCAGGCGGGGGCGGGGAAGGTAGAAAGCAGGGACCGCCCCCTTCCATGAGAACACAGCGCAGTTCTTCTGCACAGAATGTCACAGTGAGAAGAGGGAAGTGACAAGAAGCTGAACATGAAGTGTGTTTGGTATGAAGACTACTCTTTTTAAAGGAAAGAAGGCCAGGCTAAGGTGGTCAGGGCACTCGGTCACTCAGTCATGCTCAACTCTTTCGCCGCCCTGTGGACTGTAGCCCACCAGGCTCCCCCGTCCCTGGGATTCTCCAGGCAAGGACACTGGAGTGGGTTGCCATTTCCTCCTGCGGGGAATCTTCCCGACCCAGGGATCAAACCCATGCCTCCTGCATCTCCACCATGACAGGCAGATTCTTTATCACTGAGCCACAAGGGAAAACCTAAGCTAAAATGACTAGTTATTCTGAACATGCAAATGAGATGTATGAAGGCACAAAATAGGTCATGCTCGCAAACCGAAAGATCCACTGCCCTGGGGATTTCGCATCGGTTCCCACGGGGTTTAGGACCACGTCCCAGCACCGAGTCAGGAGGCAGCGGGAGGAGCTGGGCAGGGCCAAGCCTTCAGGGCCCCTTGCGCTACTCGAGGAAATTTCAGACAGGCGTGTGCCTTTTATGGTCTACGGTGCTTGTCCTCTAGGGGGCTTCCCAGGGGGCTCAGTGGAAAAGAATCCGCCTGCCAGTGCAGGAGATGCAGGAGATATGGGTTCGACCCCTGGGTCGGGAAGATCCCCTGGAGGAGGGAATGGCGCCCCACTCCAGTGTTCTTGCCTGGGGAATCCCACGGACAGAGGAGCCCTCTAGGTAGTCCTCAGTTTTGAGAGCTTGCGCAGCCCGCACAAAGAGCTAAGGCGCCTCTTCTGCCCCCGGAGCCCAGGCCCCTGCTCCTCCACGACCTGTCAGCAGCCCCCCGAGCACTGAGGCGCCATCAGAACGCGAGTCCGGGGCTCCCAGAGGCCCCGCCGACACGTCTGACATCTCACATCACAGGGCTGTAAAACCCTAACAGTCCTTCCCCAGCGGGGCCGACAGCCGAGAAAGGCACGCGCCTCGTCCTCGTCATCCTGCATTGGATCAGAGATGGAAGCAGCCCATTTTTAAAGGAAAGTGCATTGAAACATCTGATTCCTGGGACGTATTAAAGACAGCAGAGTCTAACGGAGATCAAGGGGAAAGACATAACCAGTCAGGAGGGGAAAGCACTTTGTTTTAGGAGGAAAATCAAGAGTACAGTGAGACTGGTGATGCCTGTACACACGTGTGCCCTTTCCAGGGCGGTGGAACATCATGTAATCCTAGGATTTCAGTGCTGAAGGGATCTCAGCATCGTCTGGGTCAAGACGACTGTATTTACATGTTGGGAATACAATCTCCAGAAGGCAAGGAAAATGCTGAAGATCTTTAAATATATTTGCACAGCGGGAAAACCAGAAAATGACAGTTTTTACTTTCCTGGCTCTAAAACACAAGTATTTCCCTATTGTTTCTTCTTGCACGCCACTCCCATTTATCTAGAACCCATTGATTAGAGACTATTTCGGATACTCAGAAAACAAATCCCCGATGATCTGAAGGGGCTGACTCTGTTGCTACAGCGCTGATTCACACACCGTTCTGGGCTTGTAGTTCCTGTTTGTGTTTCTCAATAAGTAATTAAAAGGAATGGCTTTTCCTGGGGCATAAATTTTTTTTTTATTTTTATAGTTTTTATTTATTTTCCTTTATTTTTTTTATCTTACTATCAATAATTTTTAATTATATGCATTAATTTCTCAGCCCTCAAAAAGAATAAGTTTGACGCAGTTCTAATGAGATGGATGAACCTGGGGCATAAATTTAACATCAATATATTTTTAAAGCCCTAAATGAAGAGTTTGGAAGGTCAAGTCTGCTTGTGTGATTAGATATTCAACATGCAATTTTGTTTTCAGATTGCAAAATGGCCAGTTTGCAAGATAAACCGTGTGTGCTTTTAGCTGTGTTAAGGGGGAGAAAATGAAGAAGAGGGTCCTTGGATGCACAGCGCCCCACACGGGACTTTCTCAACCTGGAGCCGCTGGCGCACTGGGTCAGAAAATGGTCATCAGGGCGGCCCGTGTGCTGTGGGGCGTTTAGCAGCCTCCCTGGACGCCCCTACAAGGTGCCAGGGCTCCCCTCACCTCCACCGCGAGGCCAGAACGTCTCCAGGCATTGCCAGGTGTCCCTGGGGAGGGCGGGGTGCAGTCACCCCCAGTTGAGAACCATGGACCTGGAGACAGGGACATCTAGAAATTGGTGCAGGTAAAGCAAGAATTCCTAAGTAAACAGTTTTAGTATATAGATCTTGCTTCAGCGGAAGCTTTGGAATGCAAGTAGGTATGACCAGTCAAGAGAGAGTCGTGTTATGTGACTGAATCTTGGGAGAATTTGCACTCATAATAATACCAATAATGACTGAGTTTTAATGCCTTATCTGAACAGGGTCCTTTAATCCCACCAGTGGCCCTTTGTAGGGGGGGTGCAGTATGTTTATCCTCACTTTTCAGATGAGGAGCAGCAGCCTTAAAGGAAGGAGGCAGAGGTAGCAGAGGAGATGGGAGATGGAGGGCCTAGCCTGGAGCTGAGGGCCCTCAGTTCTCGGCTTTCTCCACCCCTGAGAAATGGGGGTCTGACCAAGGCCATCCTTCTCCTGGGAGGTCATCTCTACAGAATGTCCTTGGCCGCACAGCTCCAGATGACGCTGTTCTGTTGGTCTGTTTTGTTATTTTGACCAGCAGTGGTGATCTAGGCCACCTCTTAGATCTACATTCACCTTGGACTCCGGAGAGCTTGAACATGTTAGTAAGCACACTGTAGATAGAAGCGGGGTGGATGAAGAGGGCTGAATCTCATCTCCCCAGCCTCAACTCTCATCTCCCCAAAGCTCCCCCGAACCATGAACTCCAACGACTTCAGCCAGGGAGCGCTGTGACTGTCAAAGGCCACTTAGAAATAGTCTATTTCTTTTGTTTTTATTCAAAGTGAAATATAAATCAGTCTCTGAAAAGAAAGACTTAGACCCTTAAAGGCCCAAGGCATCTACAGCACCCGCTCATTAAAATCTCGACACCCAGGCAGCCTCCAGCCCCAGATGGGAGCGGCCACAAGGAAGTCAGGGCAGCCGGCAGTGCTGACCCATCACCAGCTTTCAGAGGACCGCACAATGAATAAGCATGAACATTTTAAATGAATATCAATAAACACTGCATGTGTGTGATTAATCTCACGACAGCAAAAACAACTATAGGAGCTCGTTTCTGAATCAGACAACTGTTTGAAGCTGAGAATAATAAACTCTGCCCACGAGAAAATATAGAGCCAGCGTGTACATAGAATCTTTCTCTTCCATCTTTGTTCATTAACCCTCTAGAAATGATGGCAAGTGAGGGATGAAGAAATAAAAATACAAAACGTTGACCCCATGATAGAAATTAACCAATGGATGTGACTTAAAGTACACACAGAGACTCAATCCTGACATGGCTCATGATGTTGACAATTCCGAGGGTACATTTTCTGTGCCACAGAGCGCTTGACTCTTGAGACAGACAGGGACAAGTCAGGTAGGGGCCGTGTCCTTGTAAAACCTATAGTTTAGTGAGCAAGATGGTCAATATACAGGTAAGTGAGTTTTTGAAAAATGAAACTCTAGTAAGTACTATGGCGGAACAAAAGATGGCCGTAATAGAGGATGGGATGGGGGTGCTTTTTACGGCACAGGAGTGGGTCGTATGATCCACTGATCCGTATCATATGAGGCATATGACAGGGGAAGGGCGCTTCCAGCTGCTAAGTCACTTCAGTCGTGTCCGACTCTGTGTGACCCTATGACTAGGCAGCCTGTCAGGCTCACCGTCCCTGGGATTCTCCAGGCAAGAACCCTGGAGTGGGTCGCTGTTTCCTTCTCCAATACATGAAAGTGAAGTTGTTCAGTCGTGTCCAACTCTTAACGACCCCACGGACTGCAGCCCACCAGGCTCTTCTATCCATGGGATTTTCCAGGCAAGAGTACTGGAGTGGGGTTTCATTGCCTTCTCCGGTGCTTCCAGAAATGAGTTAAGATGAGAACTGAGGGTATTAAGATCCCGCAGGGGAGGTGGGCAAGGGGGAAGAGCTCGTACAAAACTCTGAGCAGGAGGAGTGGGGTGCAGCTGGGAGAAGGTGTGCTCCGGGAAGGCAGGCGTGAGACGAGGGTGACTGATGGACGTGGCAAGGGGCCTGGTCTGGTCGGCCAAGGGAAGAGCTTGAGTTCTCTTGTAAATGTGCAGGACAACCGTTGGGAGTAGCTGGAAAAGTGGACCAAGGAAGGCAGAGGGACAGAAAGCCGTTGGAGCGGCCGGGACTCTCTGGGACCTCGGTCAGATCCTGGAGCCAGGAGCCCTGCCCGCCTCGGAAGGCCGTGCACCCTTCAGACGCATGACTCCTGGAGGCCGGGGTGTTGGGGGGGGGGGCCCGCTGTGTGCCAGCTGTTCTCTGCGGGATGCTCCCTTTCAGCTTTCATCTCCTTGGAGCGAGTCTACCTTTGACAGACGGGTGGAGCCAACAGTTTCGCAGGACTGGAGACTCCGCCTGCAAAGGACCTCCCGAGAAGCCCCCGGCCCAGGCGACCCTCGGTCAGTAACCCGCTACGCACCGTCTAGCGAAGTTAACAAGTCAGCTACACAGGACGTCTTGGAGAAAACACGTCAGGAATTCGCAGGACTGGAGATCCGCCTGCAAAGGACCTCCCGAGAAGCCCCCGGCCCAGGCGACCCTCGGTCAGTAACCCGCTACGCACCGTCTAGCGAAGTTAACAAGTCAGCTACACAGGACGTCTTGGAGAAAACACGTCAGGATGCTGAGACGGGGCGTGTGGTGGAGGCAGAGAGCGCTGCCCTGGGCACGAAGGACTCAGTTCCGCGGAGGCCGGCCGGGTGCGTCTCGGGGCGCTCGGCGGAGCAGCCCGTGACCGGTGCTGGGGCCAGAAGCCGAGAGGAAGGACGCTTTCGCCAGCTTCTTAATCAGGCAGCTGACAAGCTCCCCCCGCACCCGACCCAGCGTCTGTTTTCCAAAGCTGCTCCGAAAGGGCGAGCCGGTGGTGTCACGAGGTTTCACCACGGACCGGAGTGAGGTCTTAGCCTGAAGTCAGGTGCTGGCAAGTCAGCCGCGCTTCTCGCCGCCGTCTCGTTCATCCGCCTATGTGCTCACGTGCAAGTAATTAAAGGCACGCACACACACGCACAGGACAGGAACTCGAAGAGAAGAAAAGTAATAAACAGGAGGAAATTAACTCAACAAGGCCCTGAAAAAAAGAAAAATGTAACAGATTTAATCAGGAGAAACAATATTCTCCGGACCCCGATACAAAGAGCCCTAGCGCAAAAAAAAAAAGGCAGAAATGGGATCATTAAAATGGATTGTGGGAAGGGGTGAGAGGTTCACAGACGAAGCGGGGATGGGTCCGGACGAAACCAGGAGCCCCAGCAGAATTCAAGTGGGAGATCCAAACCTAACGTTCAAGTGGGAGATCCAAACCTAACGCAGGAGAGGTGCCAGATGCAGAGGGGCGCAGCGCAGAGAGGGAGGGGCCGAATCTGTACGCGCGGCACTGCCGGCGCCTGCAGGCCCCCAGGCGCATCCCGGCGCCTCACACTGGCTCACCGCGCGCTCCCCTCTCTGCCACCACGCGTGTCTGTTGCAGAGTCAGGATCCTGAAGACGCGACAAGCCACGGCCGCTGACTGCTCATTGCTTAGATGCGCGCACCCAGCTCACCCTGCTAAGCAGACAGAACCCATCATTCACGTAATACAGACAGGGATTCGAAAATCTGACTTCCCTGTTAGAATACTTCTCGTGCTCACTGATAGATGGGTTCTTGACAAATTCCTCGTGGCAGCGCGCGTTTAGCAATATCATGAGTGTCTGTGTCTGGTGAGAATCCTTATCCTCATATTTATTAGAGCATGGCTTGAAAGCTTCATAATCAATTATCTAATCTGTACTGGGAAGGACTGATGCTGAAGCTGAAGCTCCAATACTTTAGCCACCTGATACAAAGAACTGACTCTTTGAAAAAGACCCTGATGCTGGGAAAGGTTGAAGGCAGGAGGAGAAGGGGACAACAGAGGATGAGATGGTTGGATGGCATCACCCGATAAATAGACATGAGTTTGAGTAAGCTCCAGGAGTTGGTGATGGACAGGGAGGCCTGGTGTGCTGCAGTCCATGGGGTCCCAAAGAGTCAGACACGACTGAGCAACTGAACTGAGCTGATACTGGGGGGTGGGAGAGGGTAGGAAAGAAGGATGCTGGGCTCCAACCTCCTTCAAACACATCCACCAACTTACGGCCCCCTTGAGGAAGTACTGCCAGCTGCCAGACACACGCATTCTCCATCCATCTATAAACAGATATCAGTAGAGTGGCCTCTCCACCCAAGCACCACAGTGAACTGATCCTTAGTGAGGTGCTCCCCAGCTGGCACGAGTCGTAAGGAACCCACCTGCTGATGCAGGAGGCTTTAGAGATGGGGGTTTGCCCTCTGGGTCAGGAAGATCCCCTGGAGGAGGGCATGGCACCCCGCTCCCGCAATCATGCCCAGTCCCCTAGGAAGTGGCAGAGCTGGGTCTCAAATCCACGCGGGTCTGCCAACAGAGCTCTGCTCCTTCAGCAGTGCGTGCCCACTTCCCGTGGGCATCACCTTCCAACAGGGCCTCTGCCGTGATGGAAGCAGTCTGTGCTTCTGCACTGATCAAGATCTCCTAACCACAGTTAACAACTTTAGAGATAAGGATACCCAGGATGGGGAGCCACGGCAACCCTGGTTGTTGCCAACACAAGGAGAAACCTGGGTGGGCGAGGCTGCCTCCACTGCACAAGACAGCTGCCGCTGCTCCTGCCCTTTCCCACTACAAGACCATGTCATCATTCCCCTGAAATCAGGCCATCACTTAGCTTCTTTAGTGCCACCTTCATTTTGAAGTGTATATTTACTTTCACATAAGTCGTCCATGAAAAACATCTGAAGAAAAACTGCACAATACAAAAACAGAAAGGAGACAGGGCAGCCCGATTCGCCCGGCTTCTGCCCATGGCACGTGTGCCTACTCACAGACCATGTGGCCATTGTCTCGCCTTGCAACTTTCTAAAAATCAGGTAACTTGCAACATCTCCTCCCGGGTCCTGCCCTTTTCTCTAATCAACTGTTCATGAACATCTTGAGAAACACAATTATTTTAAATGCTTTCCTCAATTTCCCACATATATCCAGGAACATGGCAGTGGTGGTTTAGTTACTAAGCCGTATCTGAGTCTTGTGACCCCATGGATGCGTCAGGCTCCTCTGTCCATAGGATTTCCCAGGCGAAAACACTGGAGAGGGCTGCCCTTTCCTCCTCCAGGGGATCTTCCTAATCCAAGGACTGAACCCATGCCTCCTGTGTGGCATGTGGTCTCCTGCAATGTAGGCATATTCCTTACCACTGAGCCACCAGGGAAGCCCATCTAGGAACATAAATTACTTAAATTCTTACATGATATTCTGTTTGCTAGATGTTCACTGGTTTATTTATACAATCCCTTATTTGAGGAAAGTTGGGCTGCTTCTAAGATTGTGCTATCTTAAGTGACAGTGGAATAAATTCTGTATACACATTTGTACATTGAATTCTCTCCTTCTGAAAAAGTTCTCCAAATAAAATTGCAGCATTAAAAAAACACACATTCTTAAGACTTTTGATTGCAATCACTAAATTGTCCTCTCAAAAAATAAGTATCACTCGACACTGAATTACAGACAGCTCCTGCAAAGGCGTTCCTTGCACTGAGTCTTTGAGTCGCTCTGTGATTTCCCGCTCTGACACTCACAGCCAGGACAAAGCCTGCAGCTCATCAGTCTGACAGCCTGTGAATATTTCAAGACGGTTAGCAATCTTCCCGGAGTCTTATATTTTTAGTCAAGTAGCTCACATCCATTGAACAATCGCCATGTGAATGGGTCCTAGTCCAGTTTGTTTATGCCCGCATTAAAGCAGTAGCTGTTTTTGTTTATTCGGTCATATCCGACTCTTCGCAACCCCATGGACTGCAGCACACAGGCTTCCCTGTC
>SJYC01045549.1:0-117902 GCA_006408675.1 Madoqua kirkii | reverse complement strand
TAAAGCAGTAGCTGTTTTTGTTTATTCGGTCATATCCGACTCTTCGCAACCCCATGGACTGCAGCACACCAGGCTTCCCTGTCCTTCACCAGCTCCTGGATTTTGCTCAAACTCATGTCCTTTGAGTCAGTGATGCCATCCAGCCATCTCATCCTCTGTTGTCGCCTTCTCCTCCTGCCTTCAGTCTTTCCCAACATCAGAGTTTTTTCCAATGAATCATCTATTGGAGCTTCAGCTACAGCCTCAGTCCTTCCAGGGAATATTCAGGGTTGATTTCCTTTAGGATTGACTGGTTTGATCTCCCTGCAGTCCAAGGGAAGTAGTGCCCAGATTCCAACTGCAAAATCAAGATAATAATGACCATCATTCAATGTGTATTGACCTTGTGAGATGCCCTTGTAAAGGGTTTCAGATTTGCTTTGAGCCTATGACCCCTGCTATGTGAGTGATGCTCCCTCCTATGTGGGAACCCCATGCCCCAAGGTGACTGTATTAGGAGGTTAGAGTTAAATGAGGTCATATGGGTGGGGCCCTGATCCCACAGGATTAGTGTCCTTACCAGAAGGGGCAGCAGCTCTCTCTGCCAGGGGAGGACACGGCAAGGACAGCTGTCTATCTACACGCCAGGAAGGCTGGTCTCTCCAGGAACCAACCAGCCACACTTTGATCAGGGACCGCCCGCGCCCTGTGGCTCCAGTCACCCAGCCTGCGGTCTTTGTCATGCAGTCTGAGCAGACGGAGGGAGCGCCGCTCAGCCTCAGAGCACCTCAAAAGGCAGGTGACTGCTATGACCCCATTTAACCGAGGGGCGGCAGGTGCTCAGAGAGGCTAAATACCTTCCAAGACATCTTCACTCGGCCAGGAAGAGGGAGGAGAGGGGTTTGAACCCATTTCTGGAGAAATGGTACCCTTCTCCAGTGTTCTTGCCTGGGAAACCCCGTGGACAGAGGAGCCTGGGGGGCTACAGTCCACGGGGTCACAAAGAGCTGGATGCAGCTGAGCGTCTGAGCAGCCACAGACCCTGGAAGCCACACCCTTACACCCCGCGTCGCGTGTGCTGCCTCTCATCTCCAGGCACGGCCTCTGACCAATATCACGATGAGCACCTCCCTCGTTCTGAAGTTAATGCCTTGACTGATGCAGCTCAGTTTCTTTCGGCAAGCACACTGCATCACTTACATGGTTGGCATTCCGTCTGCTAAAGCTCGAGCTCTGTTTCACAGAAGCTGTAGTTCAGCTCTGACTCTCCCACACCTGAGACACTTCTGGGATTTTTAAGAGCACACGCAGCCATCACGGGGCTTCCCAAGCGGTGCTGGTGGTAAAGAGCCCTCCTGCCAAAGCAGGGGACGTAAGAGACGTCGGTTCGATCCCTGGGTCAGGAAGATCCCCAGGAGGAAGAAATGGCACCCAGTCCAGTGTTCTTGCCTGGAGAACCCACATAGACAGAGGAGCCGGAGGGGCCGCAGTCCAGCGGGTCGCAAAGAGTCAGACACGGCTGACGCAGCTTAGCACGCATGGACACACTTACACGACTGAACTCCACGCGACTACATTGTCCCGCTTTCCAATATATCAAGACCTTTGAGGATTCTGGTTCAAACCCGGCCCCCCTCACAAGTTTTGTGCTTTTCACAAAGTAAAGAAGCCTGCTTTATGTAGAGGATGTACACCTTGAAATGCTTTGCGTGTTTGTCAACATTGCGAAACGTTTCCATGCAAGTCATTGATTAATAAATGGGACCAGCAGGAGAATCCTGGAAGAGAAAATGGAAAACTTCTCCATAAGTGTTTTTGCAACTTTTAAAACCCATGCTCCCATGCATATACTTCTTTGCCCCCTCATGTTTCTTTTCCTTCATTGAAGGAAAAGACATCAGCATTATTTTTAATAGACCATGCTTTACTTTAAAAGAGAAAACTCTATGTACTCAAACTATGATAAATTGCACCATACGTAAAACAAAGATTTTATTGCGCTTTGCTTTCTATTTTTGCATTATGAAAACAGTATGTACATGTTTTGATTTCCAGATATAAATACCACATGCACCGCCTCCTCCCTGAGATCCAGTGTTTTCGCCTAAATAGGGGCGGGGGGGTGGCTTCCACCCTGCTGGCATGCATGCCCCACCCCGGCGCCTGGTCTGAGAACGACACCCCTAGACTGGGCATCACAGGTCCCTGCAGAGTGCCCCCCACCGTCATACTTGGCGGGGGCGGGGGGGGAGAGGGGGTCGGTTACCAGCTTCTCTTCAAGAAGCCCAGCCCTGAGCATGGCTACCAGTGAGGCAGACAGTCACCTACGGCACCCGGGCCCTGTCCCATCTGGGTACCAACCAGGCCCGACCCTCCTTAGCTCCCGAGGCCAGCTGAGACGGCGCGCTCGGGGCGGTCTGGCCGTAGACTGGACCCTCTCTGGTGAACTCCAGCTCCTTCTGCTGCTGTTCCGCCCCTTTCTTTCGTTTCCAGAACCCTCACGCTCCACCATCCCCCAGGGCGACACGAGGCAGCCCGCAGGTGTGAACTGCAGACGGTAGAGCCATCCCTGTCTTCAGCTTCACTCCACTCAAAACTTCCTGTCGCTTTGGGTCCTATCTATCAGCAGTAAAGGCCTCTGAGAGGAACTTCAGAGGAAACGATAAAGAGAGCTCAGACTTTCCCGAGACACACACACAGAGGCAGGTGGAGGCTGACCGCACGGCTGTGGCCAGCGGCTCCTCCAAGCCCCACCAGGACTGACATCCTCACGAGCACAGGCTGCAGAGAGGGCTGGGTCTCAGGGTAAAGGAATGTGGTCCAAACAAGTGGAAGGCCCAAACCCTCCAGAAAGCTTCAACCCTGGATGTTCCCAGAAGCATCGAGGTTACAGAAACCATCGGGCAAGTTAGCAGACCAAATCCCTCGCGGTGATGTCAGAGCTGAGAAAGCAGTTAGCACAGAACCTGGAGACCTCTCTCGATTTGCAAGTGTCTTCACAGTATCTCCTTTCGGATAATATTTTTAGTGAAAGAAGTGTGCTTTGTCTTTCTTTCCCCAGGATTTAGAGAAACGGGGGGGTGAGGGGATGGATTGAGTCTAATTAAAAATTCTGCAGATAGAAATATTGAGAAATGACTTAAGAGGATAACTTTAGGATTGTGACGAAAATGCCCTTCCTCCAGGAGTTTGCAAGGTGCGACTCCATGGACTGTAGCCCGCCAGGCTCCTCTGTCCACGGAGTTCTCCACAAGAAGACTGGAGCCCTCCAGGGGATCTTCCCATCTCAGGGATTAAACGCACACCTGCTGCGTTTCCTGCATAGGCAGGTGGATTCTTTACCACGCTGAACCTGGGGAGCCCTGCAGAGGGGCAGAATGCCCTCTATCTATAGGCTCTTTGAAATCCTAGCCGTTGAGAAATGAACGAAGATGCTCCTCGTAGGGTGGAAGCCGGGGTCTCCTGTGCTCTGGCAATAAGAAGACAGGCTGTGTGACTCTGAGTCCTCAATGTCTTATTCGTCCTCGGGACCTCGGTGTATGACCGTCTGGTGTGCATGCGGCCCCAGCGGGCACCCACCTTCCCATTCCAACTTAGCTCAGTGTGTTAAATAGCAAACGTGCATTGACTGGGGGCTGGGAAGGAATTAGGTGGAATTGTAAAAGGCACTAAAGGGGTAAAGGCAGCCTTCAGTAGGGTGACTCCCCCAGCGCCACAGATATTTCCAAATCCACAAGACGTCGGGCTCCTCTAGCCCCTTCGTAAATCCTATAACAGACAAATTCAACCCCAAGAAAGTGTGTGGGCGTATTAGTCTGCCTGGATGGCCACAGCAAACACCACAGGTTGGGCTGTTTCAACAACAACAATGTATAGTCTCGGAGTCTGGAGCCCGGAAGGCGGAGATCACGGATCCACAGGTGGGCTCCTCCTGAGGCCTGAGGGGTGGTCTGCCCAGCCTCTCCTGCAGCGTCTGGTGGCTCCTTGGCTTCCAGAAGCATCACCGCCTCTCCATCCCCATCTTGACAGCTGTGTGTGTCTGGGTCGGAACTCCCCCTTTATGAGGACCCCTCACATTGGGTTTGGGGCCGCCATGCTCCAGCCAGGCCCCATCATAACCTAACTACATCAGCTGCAACGCCGCTTCTCAAATAAGGTCAAGTCTGGAAGGCTTCCCAGCTGGCCCCAGTGGTAAGGAGCCTGCCTGAGAGGCAGGAGGCAGAAGAGGCGTGGCTTCGGTCCCTGGGTCAGGGAGACCCCCTGGAGGAGGAAATGGCAGCCCCCTCCAGGGTTCTTGCCTGGGGAATCCCATGGACAGAGGAGCCTGGGGGGCTACCGTCCAGGGGGTGGCAAAGAGTCAGACGTGATTGAAGCGACCGTAACATGCGTGCTGAAGCATTAGGGGTTAGGGGTCCTTGTTTGAATTTGGGGTGACACAATCCAGTCTCTAAAGAAGGCTCCTATAAAGTAAATTAGCATAATCTAGCCTAGCTTCTGCACTAAGGAAGCCAGTTTGTAACCTAGACTCTCTGCAGTCTTTTGGTCCCCTTGTCATTAAAACGGAAAAAGGGACCCAACGGCTTTTGAGTATGTAAAAAACTCTAGAGAGGTAGGTGACCGTTCCTACAGGAAGAGTTCTGGCAACGATGTGTGGAGAACAAGCAGAAAACACTTTAGAAGGATCAGATATCAGGGCAGGCCTCAAGAGCAAACCAGGCAAAAGGCCTGCCCCACTCACTTACCCACGAAGCCACCGAGGGCCAGGCGCCCAGGTCCCTCCTCTGTGGCTCTGAGGGCTTGGCTGGGACCCTCCCCAGACACGGGGACTCAGGCAGGCTCTCTGCAGCCACTCACGCTTCTGTTTTGATGACGTGCTTCTCTGACATTCGAGAATGGGCCCAACTGGATCTTCAAGATTCGTTTTGAATTTTTCTTTAGTTGGAGGATAATTGCCCGGCTATGCTGTTAGCTCATTTCTGCTGCCCAACAACGCGCACCGGCGGTAAGTACACGGTAAGTACACACGTATTCCCGCCCTCCGGAGCCTCGTCTCCCACGTGCGCCCTCTGGGCCATCACAGAGCCCCGAGCTGAGCTCCTGTGCTACGCAGCGGCTCCCCACGATGTCGCACACGGGGTCCCCGTGTCAAGGCGGCTCCCTCACCTTGCCCGGCCCACTCCTCCCCTCCCTGTGTCCACAAGCCCATTCTCTGCGTTTGCATCTCCAGTCTCGCCCTGCAAATAGGTTCATCAGTAGCATTTTTCTGGATCCCACACGTGTGCGTTGATGTACGATACGTGTTCTTCTCTTTCCGACTCACTTCACCCCAGGTCCGTCCACACCACTACCAGTGGCCCAGTTTCATTCCATTACGGCTGGGTCCTGCCCCAGCGAACGGATGCATGTCTTCCTTATCCACGCCCCTCTGGCATCCCCTCTGGGACATCTAGGGTTAGGAAAAATGGCGTTAGGAAGGCCTTCTAACGCCGTGCACAAAAATAAACTCAAAATGCATTAAAGATTTTTTGACTTTTCAGTTACATTTTCTAAACAAGTTTTGCTAAACCCAGAAAGTGCAAAATGTCAGAAGCTATTCTTCAAGAGAACCTTGTAAACGCAGACCTAACACTTCAGCCACAGGATAAAGCAGGAAGGAGCCGAGTGAGCAGGCGGTTAGTTGAGACCAGAGGCTAATCCAGCATAGCTTATGATACAATATCATATAAAATTGCCATCCTGCTCAGATAACACAGGATGAACACACAGTGCGGGCTCTAAAATTATTCTGTACAGAATTTCAAGATAAACATTTGCTAACCTGTTTCGTTTTAGGGAAGGCTTGGTTGCAATCAATGGCCATTTCTCTCTGACAAGGAACTTAGGCTCACTCACGCCCTTCACTTCTGTGTGGGGCGTGTTCCTTGTTCATGCAAACAGAGATGACAGTAAATAGGGATTTTTATTTAACTTTTGTGCAAAAAAAAAGAAAAATGGTTTATGTTACAGTACAGATGTCATAAGGGACTTCCTGGGTGGCGCTAGTGGTAAAGAATCTGCCTGCCAACGCAAGAGACACAGAAGTGTTGGCGAGATCCCTGGGTCGGGAAGATCCCCGGAGAAGGAAATGGCAGCCCACTCCAGTACTGTTGCCTGTAAAGTCCTACGGACAGAGTCCACACTACAGTCCCTGGGGTCACAACCAGCCAGCACAGCCACCGCTCATCTGCGGGTCTGCAGCTTTGGACTTCCTAGTGAGTGCTGCTTTTATATTCGATATTGACGGATTCACATTGTTTGGGCCTACCTAGCTGTATTTCAGGCTCACAAACCTTGGCACAGAGCTGAAGTGAAGAAACACTGAGCTCTGGCAAGACGTTCAGCCTATGTTACTATTTTTTTCTCTGAGCACAGTCCACAGAACCAGGAGCTTAAATATCAGCATTGTTAGGGCACTTCACGCCCCGCTAAAAGGTAGTGAAAGTTCTCAGTGAGTCTAAACCACACTTAGCGCTTATTCACCAGTGTAAAGAGGAAGTGCCTGGCAAATTGCTAATTTTTGAACGGGGTAACGAAAAGGCAGGCAGGGAGGAAGCTGCGCTGTGCCCATAGGAGACGACCACAGGATGCTAAGTGTGAAACCCTGACTAGCCACATGCGCGGTCGCCCTGGGTCAGAAGACGAGCAGGTTGGACCTGAGTCAGGCATCAGACGCACACGTGAGACGCCTCGGTTCTGCTCTGCCTTGCGGCACAGCAGCCCTTAAACGGTTTCACCAGACGAGATGCTCTTGTGCTTGAAATGATTCCAGTTGCTAGGATCGCCACTTTCCATGCCGGCCCATGAGTTCCTGCAACCAGGATGTGAAAGCCCAGGAGTCCAGTGGGTAAGACTGATTTGTGTCTTTCTTCAGGAACTCTAATTCAGATCCATTTCGTAAAACAATGTCTCCACCAGAAGTGTGTTTCAGAAACCACTTGGCACTGTATACTCCCAATTTATGCAACCCTTAGGTCCAACCTGAAGCTATAAATCAGGGTGTGTGCATACCCCCCACACACACACTCTTCAACAGCGAAACACTGAGCTCTGGCAAGACGTTCAGCCTATGTTACTATTTTTCTCTCTGAGCACAGTCCACAGAACCAGGAGCTTAAATATCAGCATTGTTAGGGCACTTCACGCCCCGCTAAAAGGTAGTGAAAGTTCTCAGTGAGTCTAAACCACACTTAGCGCTTATTCACCAGTGTAAAGAGGAAGTGCCTGGCAAATTGCTAATTTTTGAACGGGGTAACGAAAAGGCAGGCAGGGAGGAAGCTGCGCTGTGCCCATAGGAGACGATCACAGGATGCTAAGTGTGAAACCCTGACTAGCCACATGCGCGGTCGCCCTGGGTCAGAAGACGAGCAGGCTGGACCTGAGTCAGGCATCAGACGCACACGTGAGACGCCTCGGTTCTGCTCTGCCTTGCGGCACAGCAGCCCTTAAACGGTTTCACCAGACGAGATGCTCTTGTGCTTGAAATGATTCCAGTTGCTAGGATCGCCACTTTCCATGCCGGCCCATGAGTTCCTGCAACCAGGATGTGAAAGCCCAGGAGTCCAGTGGGTAGACTGATTTGTGTCTTTCTTCAGGAACTCTAATTCAGATCCATTTCGTAAAACAATGTCTCCACCAGAAGTGTGTTTCAGAAACCACTTGGCACTGTATACTCCCAATTTATGCAACCCTTAGGTCCAACCTGAAGCTATAAATCAGGGTGTGTGCATACCCCCCACACACACACTCTTCAACAGCGAACATATAACACATAACTCTAGTGCCAAAAGTGCAACGTAATTACATTTCAAAAAGCTAGTCAGAAACAATTCTGCTGCCATCGTAAACAATATTCGATAAAAGAAAAACCAGGGCCGAGCTGGTGGCAAGCGTGACCTTTCCTCATGGTCGGCCCTCAAAAAATTAGATGTGCTCAGTAGAATCTGAGAGGAACACACGCTGCTCTTTGAAAAAAAATGGGAGGGGGGATTACTCTACAACAAACAAAGGCTAGAAATTTCCTCAGCCCATGACAGCGGCTGGTCACCCCGCTCCACGCCTCCGTTCGCAGCCCACTTACACGCCACACCAGCTTTCCCAGGAGCCGTCTCATCACCCTGGTTGCACAGACGAGGCCAACCGCAACTTCAGAAGTTGATGCAGATGAGCCAGAATCTCTCAACTGGTCACTGAACCGTTTCTGGGTCTGTTTCCCCTTCTGATGAGAATCCTAAGACTGCCTCAGAGGGTCGTTATAAAGGTTAAATAACATCCTGCCTTATAGCCCTTTCCACGGGAGCTGACACCCATCAAGAAGTCCATAAAAGGTGTTCAGTAAGCCCAGATGCTTTATCCACCAGTCCCAGCGGCGAGGACTGCCCTTCTGATGCAGGCAGGCGTTGAGTTCAGGATTCAGTCCCTGGTCAGGAAGCTCAGATCCACATGCCGGGCAATGTGGCCAAAACAAGAAAAGAAAACATTGTTTCTACTGACCATCCCGAACAGGACACAGAAAGAACTGTCTCCGTCTGTACAAGTACAGGTGTGTAAAGGACACGGAGGAATGTGTCTTAAGGTTCTTGACCTCTCTCATTACACGCCTCGGAAGAGTGGACGCTTGTTCAAGCAATTCTTTTGACATTAAATTTAAAAAAGTGCTTTTCCATTGCTCTCAGGTCAGAGGGCTCTGTGTAAAGGGATGATGCCTGAGAGCAAACGCAGAACGGAGGGAGAAACCCTCACGCGTGCCCAGATGGAGAACCGTGGGAACAGGCCAAGAGCTTGTCAAAACTTCAACGTGGCTTTTAAAAAAAAATCAGAAAAATCATTTAACCGCACAATTTTTAAACGGCATTCTGACAATTTCCCTAAATAAAGGCTGCATCTACAACAGACCTGATTTCAAATTCATTTTATGCATTCGGTGGTCGAAGGCAGCTTCCCGCAGAGAACACCAGATTTTTTTCAGAGCCAGTTCCCGTAGATAACATTCATGTCAGAGCCCTACCATAATACGTTATCTAAGAAATATTGAGCCTCTCCTGGAGTTTGACGGATTGCTCCCCTCAGTTCGTGGGAGGGCAGCAGCCCAGTTTAGGGTGGGAGAGAGCCTCGACTCTGAGCGTTGCTTCCACGTATTTCTGCCCAAGTGTTCATAATCATCAGAAACCAACGCTACTTGAACACAGACAACCCAGCTGGACAAATAAGAAGAAACATTTGTCACAAACCTCCAAATACCCTAAATAGGCTCCAGAAAGGAAGAGAAAGGCAGAAAGGAACCACTATAAATACAGTCAAAGGACTGATTCACCTAAAACTCAGCTGAGAAGGAAGGGTCCCCAAGATCCCTTCCTCAGCACCGCGGTTTAGTTGAGACGAGCTGAACCCAGTGTAAAAGAGGCTGGGGCTTCCTCTGATGGGAACACACACATCCCTTCTGCAGTGGTTCTGTGCAAACGATTCACAGTTTCTGCCCACAGGGGTTCCTATCCAGTCCAGGAACATCCAAGGATGTCAGCATGGATATGCCCCTCTTCAGCAAACACTGACGCTCAATTTTGAGAAGTAGAGTGAAGCAAGATGATAAAGCATTTATCCATGCAGGCCTTCCAGAGCCTTCAGTCAACGCATCTTAAATGTGTGTGGTTTACTTGTAAGGTAACCCTGATTAAGGCTGAAGGCTTTAATTAAATGAACCATTACCTTGGAGCATGGATGTCTGTACACAAAGAGAATAAGTTAATTAATTTGGGTAATTGTTTGCTGCTGTGAACACTGGTCTACCCCGGGCGGGTGTTGTGTTGAAGAATGGGGAGATGACATAGACGGAGTTCCAACAGGGCGAGAGCCTCCACTTCCCCGAGAGCTGGTGAGGGGGTGTCCTCCCCCCACCGCCCACCCTTTCCCTCACTGACGTCTAACATCCAACCAGCAGGCAGAGCTGCAGACCACCCCCGCTGCAGTCTTACCTTTAGATGCTGAAGGAGGTGAGAGAGAGAGCCCTGCCTTTATTCACCAGCAGTAAACAGAGGCTGGGGTGAGATCTGTCCGGAAGATACTCCTGAGAGTAGGGTGATGCCCTGTTAAGTTTTGTCAGCGCTTAAAGCTGTTGTTTTACCTTGTGTGAGTGCCTGATGTTGTCTTAAATCTTGTCCATGCTTAAAGATATTAATTAGTATCACTTTCTTTCCTCCAGTATTTAGAGACTAGAGCTTTCTCATTCATCATTTTCAAATGAATCTATCTACATTCTTCCAAATAGTAGCTTAGAAGAGAGGGGCTTTAAAAAAAAAAAAGGTGAAGACATGAATTTTCCAAAAGTAATTTGGACTAGACCACCTCTTCCTACACACACATTATCGTTTCTGTACTCCAGCTTCCCTGAAAGCAGCGCTCTTAGCAGCAGAGACCAGGGCGTGCTATTGTAAGATCCGAGGTCCTGGGCTCGTAAAGCGGGTTCTCCAAACGGCTGGATGAGAGGATGGATAAATGGGTGGGATGAGTGGGCGGATGCGTTAGAAGCATGACGTTGGAACAGGAAGATCTGGGTACTCCAGGTTTTAATACAAAACTGCCAGACAAATCATGACCATTTATCCCTCAAATAATAGAAATATTCAAGAGAGGATATGAGAAAAGTCTTTTCAAAGAAATTCCAATTAAAATGAAAATGTATTGTCACTTTCTTAACACTGAGAAGCATTTTTAAATAGCAATAATGATTGCTGTGCTGTGCTGTGCTGAGTCGCTCAGTCATGCCCGACTCTTTACGACCCATGAGTGGTAGCCCGCCAGGCTCCTCTGTCCATGGAATTCTCCAGGCAAGAATACTGGAGTGGGGAGCCTATCCCTTCTCCAGGGGATCTCCTTGACCCAGGGATCGAGCCCAGGTCTCCTGCATTGCAGGCGGATTCTTCACCAGCCGAGCTACTAGAGAAGCCTTAATAACTGTTTACTAATTATCAATTAATGTATCGTATCCTCTTACACGGATGAAAGTATGCAAATTTACCCCAAACTTCTCAAGTGTAAGTATAGTTTCATCAGTTAATCCCACTTCTTGGAATCTATCCTATGAAAAAGCTGTTAAATACGGAAAACATTTAAGGCACAAAAATGCTCATTACAGATGCATAATAGCTAAGCTTTTAAAATGAGGATCAAGAGCCGTGATTCGCAGTATAGAATCATGCACGTGATAAAGCGCTGGGGGCTTTGTAGGCAGGATTTAGTGTGAACAGAATTTCGTGATACTGAAAGGTTGTTGTTAAATCACGACGCCGGGATTCTTGGCCCCCGGAGGAGAAGAATTTAATCTGGGGCCAGAGACGAGGCTTGAATCGCTCAGAGCTTTTATGTAATAAAGTTTTATTAAAGTGTAAAGGAGATAGAGAAAGCTTCTGACATAGGCATCAGAAGGGGGTAGAAAGAGTACCCGCCTGCTAGTCTTAGCAATGAGTTTATGTATTCTCCAACTAATCTAAAGAAGGTCTGGAGGTTGTAAAGACCTCACCAGACCTACTCCCATAATTTACATTTTAAGATAACAGAATTAGCCAGAAGGTTTACTCCAGAGACTGTCCTCAGGCAGAATACATTGTTGTTACATAATCCTAAAAATCACGACGCCGGGATTCTTGGCCCCCGGAGGAGAAGAATTCAATCCGGGGCCAGAGACGAGGCTTGAATCGCTCAGAGCTTTTATGTAATAAAGTTTTATTAAAGTGTAAAGGAGATAGAGAAAGCTTCTGACATAGGCATCAGAAGGGGGTAGAAAGAGTACCCGCCTGCTAGTCTTAGCAATGAGTTTATGTATTCTCCAACTAATCTAAAGAAGGTCTGGAGGTTGTAAAGACCTCACCAGACCTACTCCCATAATTTACATTTTAAGATAACAGAATTAGCCAGAAGGTTTACTCCAGAGACTGTCCTCAGGCAGAATACATTGTTGTTACATAATCCTAAAGAATGTATGTTGTTACATAATCCTAAGGAATGTAGAGAAAAAACGTTTTTGTCCTTTTCTCCTCCTTGAGAATTCCAGACCCCTCTCTCCTTGGGGACCCCTAGACTTCTTATCAACCTGCCTAGGAAATGGCTCTCTCAATACAAAACAAAACTTACACAAAAATAACCTTGAACGGAGCACACCAAGGTACTTAATGATTCTATTTGCCTGTAGGTGGCAGGACCGTGGCTGACATTTCTCCCTTTTTCTCTTGTGATTTTCAGATTTCCATGATGCCTGCATCACATTTGTGTGGAAAACTTTTTAAATTTAGGGTTTTTGACTTTTCTTCTACAGGTAGTTGCAAGAGCCCAAATGTCTATTTTCGTTCTCCTCTATTACTGGACCATCTTCCATGAGGCCAATGGTGTTAACTGCTTAAAACACAGATAGCATTAGTCAACTTACCCTAGTTGATTAAGAAAATACCGAAGCCTCCCCAGCGCTTGCCCCAGAGCCCCCATCTCCTTAGGCTGATACGAGGTCCTTCCCCGCGGGGCTCAGCCCTGCCGTGACAGAGGGAGCCCCAGGAGCCGCCCGCTGCAAGGGGCGCGACTCACCGTGCGCCGTGTGATTTCACGCTGCAGCCCTGCAGAGCATCACGACTCCTCCACGCCCGCTTGAGGAGCCAAACCTCAGAGCCGCTGGGTCACAGCCCCGTCACAGGCAGCGGCCCACAGACAGGACGCGAGACCCTCTGATTCCAAACCAGTCGTTCTCCTGTCTCCACAGTGGGTCTGAAGCCATGCTGTCTGCTTCCTCGTCAGCTTTCAGCCTCTCCTGGTTCCTTCTCCAGGAACCCCCTTAAGCCTTCTTACCCTTCTGCAGGCCTCTGCTTGTCCACCAAGGTCCAGACCCACCTGAATCCCACGTCTTCACTCAGATCACCCCAGTCAAGATGAGCAGCTTCCTCCGTTCAAAATCCGAGAGCGCAGAACTTGACTTTTAAACGTATTTCATCAGTCACTTTGCGCTGGACCCTCCTTGCCGCGCACGCTTCTCTCTAGCTGTGGCGCTGGGCTTCTCATTGCGGCGGCGGCTTCTCCCGCTGGGGAGCTCCAGGCAACGGGCTCCCGGGATCTGCAGCACAGGCCAGCAGCTGCGCTTGGTGCCTGGGTTTCGGTGCTTCATGGCATTTGTGATCTTCCTGGAGCAGAGATCGAACCCGTGTCTCCTGCACTGACAGGCAGATTCCTCACCCCTGAGCCATCAGAGAAACCCCCTCACTTTGACCAGTTTTTAAGGAAAGTTCTTGACTTCTTCCTCTCCCATTAATTTGAGAAGATAGAGAAGATGTCTTATTTCTTTACGTTTTCAGCACCCATGAGAGTCTTGGGGTATGAAGGACATTCAGTTAACTATTTGCCGAATTGATTAATTCAATAGAAGTCGGTCCAGCTTCTCAGCTTCCTCTTGTCTAGCATGCTCATCCAGTAAATATACAATCCACTCACCTGGGTACAGATGAGACAAATAAAAAGGCCATTTTTCTCAGTGGTTATAAATTTTATTGACAATTCTCTTCGTCTATATATATAATTTGGTAATTAAAAATGTTCCTTCTCTTAGAGGTCAAAATCAGATGCAAGGAGAAAATCATAACGAATATCATGATGTGAAGGAGCTTTTCCATATTTTAGGATGAGATACATCATTTGTGTCTGGAGGGAGAGAGCTCCTTGCCCTGTGAGCGAGTTCCCAGGAAAAGGCTTCGAAAGAACACTGTCTAATCTCACTCAGACTTGAGGCACTTTACATAGAAACTTGGTCCTCTTGTCCAGGAGAGGGGAGATTATCTAAGAATGAGAGCAAACTCAGGTAGATGCTGAAGGGGATAGCCCCGGGAGCAAACAGAATCCGCTGGGAGAACACCCCTCCGACCAAAGGAGCAGGCAAGCTGGCCGACTCAAGGAAGGACGCCCAGGAACAGACGTGTCCCCAGCCTCAGCTCTGGCGCCCATGAAACCATCACACAATGACGTCTCTCCTGGCATTCAGGCCCTCAACACCTTGCGTGCGCGCTAAGTTGCCTCAGTCTGTCTGACTTTTGTGACCCTATGGACTGCAGCCCGCCAGGCTCCTCTGTCCCTGGGATTCTCCAGGCAACAACACTGGAGCGTGTTGCCATGCCCTCCTCCAGGGGATTTCCCCTCCCAGGGATCGAACCTGCGTCTCCTGCATGGCAGGTGGATTCTTCATCACTAGTGCCACCTGGGAGGCTCCCAGAACTGTGCTGACATTGAGAAATCCACAAATATAAGGATAGATTGACTGGAACCAGAGGAAAGCTCTTTCCAGATCTGGAAAGATCCAACTTTACAATAAATCATTTATCTGTTTATTTGTCTATAAAACAGAATGCAAAATGGATCAGCTGCTTTTAGAAAACGAGGTCTTTACCCAGAAACTGGTGGCCTATGGTCATGGACTTGGGCAGACTCTGGGAGATGGTGAAGGGCAGGCAGGCCTGCGGGCCACAGTCCATGGGGTCCCAAAGAGTCGGACACAGTGAGGCAGCTGAACGGCAGCAACAAGGCTGCTTCTCCTGCAGAGCCTTTAATCAAAGGAGTGCTCGCCAGCACCTTTAATCCGCCACCCGCTGGACGGAGGACATGTCCCTGTCACCATCCACATCCCACAACCTCGGAGCCTGTTCCTGGAGGGTCGTGTACACCTAAAGAAGGAAAGAGATTTTGGGGGGTCTCTAGTTTTTACATGAAACTTGCTGGAGGGCTTAGGACACAAAATAATTTCATATTCTTTTCTTCTCCAGAGTCAAATGGTAGGGTATAATTAGTCCTAGAGAATAAAAGGGCAACCCACTCCAGTATTCTTGCCTGAAGAATCCCAGGGACAGAGGAGCCTGGCGGGCTGCCGTCTATGGGGTCGCAAAGAGTCAGACACAATTGAAGCAACTTAGCAGCAGCATAATTAGTCCAGAAAGGCGTGCATAGCACTGCATTCATAACACACGTATTTTTTTCTTGAACCCAGCCAGTGAGCTGGGACTAATTTTGCATATTTCCCCGACCTGTCACTGAAGCTTGTCCCCACTCTTTTTGTTTACATCCTGGGAGCTTTGCCATTGAGTTTAGGCTGTTTTGATTCACGTAAAAAGGAAATTTATGAACTGACTTCTGAGTTGGTCAAACATACCATTTTTCAGCTAATTTGGAAAACTCCAAAACTGTACAATGACTTGCACATAGAGGCCGGGGAAATTTTCAAGCACCTTCCTTCATACTTTGTACTTTACAAGAAAGTCACTTGGATTATAAACACAGAGTGGGTTTACAAAAGGCACAGATCTGTCTGAATGATTTGGGTAGGAACATAAAAACTTTATAACGTACAAGTATTTGAAAACTTTTAACTAAAGATCACAGCAACCTTAGAAATTACCCTCTGTTATCCAGGGCACCACTTTGGGTCACCTGCCCTAGTGGAACTCATGGGGTGAATGTCAAACCCGTAGGGGTTACTGTGGGTCAGAGGGCATTGCCATTCTTTGCCAAGGAAGGTGAAGGTGAAGTCGCTCAGTCGTGTCCCACTGTTTGCGACCCCGTGGACTGTAACCGACTAGGCTTCTCCGTCCATGGGATTCTCCAGGCAAGAATACTGGAATGGATTGCCATTTCCTTCTCCAGTGGATCTTCCCGACCCAGGGATCAAACCTGGGTCTCCTGCACTGGAGGCAGACGCTTTAACCTCTGAGCCACCAGGGAAGTCCTTCTTTGCCAAGGCATATCTATTTTTTTCTACAACATAGGCAGTAGATATAATCTGTGAACGGTATTTTAGGGTACATTTAGCAAAAAAGAAATAAGTGTTTACCAGACTCTCACTTGAAAAAAATCAGAGTAATAGTTCCCTCTGGGCATGAGGAAAGCTGAAGGTAACTTGGAAGGAGCAGGAGAGAACTTCCTGGGGTAATCGTGGTCATGTTCTACGGCTTGATGAAGGTTTGACAGCATAGGTGTAATCACATACCAGAACTCAGAATGCGTACGCTTGAAGTTGGTGCATTTCAAAGACTAAGTTTTATAGAAAAAGAAAATCAGCTAATAAATACTGAACGCTACGTAATGATACACATTCTGCCTGTAAGGCAAGTGCACTGAAACGTCAGTTGAATTAATGAATGGAGATGAAACAAATAGACGATAGATAAATAACAAATAGCTGATAGGTGTTAACAGATCATAAATGACAGATAAACAGATAATAGGCAGATAGCAGATAAACAACAAAAAGTCTGATGTTAGTGATAGAAACTAGGCAGTGTCGCAACAAGCGTTAACCAAAACCGTTTCAACTTTGCTGCGTGTTTTGAAATGTTTCTAATAAAATGTTGGAAAATGTTATCCCACTTCATCACACCATGTTTGAACTTCGAACTCATACACCATGTATGAGCTTCTTCTTAACACAAAAGCCTCTGCCCTTCATACCCCAAAACAAAGCGTATTTACTGCCTAAGATCCAACATCAGGTCAGCTCAGGGAACGTAGGAATACATTAGTCTTCAAGAATCTCACGGCTGAGTGGAGACAAGATTGAAATATGTGCTTCTCTCTTTGAAAACAAACAGCAAAGTTTGTATTTGCCTTCTCCTACCAGAGTTTAAAGTTTCCAACAGTCTTTTTTTCCTGAATGCCGAAATACCCTTGGGGGAAAAAACATGCAAGGTTACTTAACCACTTACAGAAAAATCCACTTGGTGGAATAACTGGTCCCAGGGTTTATCAAGCAAATATCTTTGCACTCTACTTGACTCGCTCTGAGATACCCACTCCAGGCATCACCTCAGGTAATGCGATCGGCCATGTCACACACTCCGGTGCTTTCCCCACCTGCATCATTTCTCTGCACTAGCGTGCAGAGAGCTTCTTCCCACCGAATCACCTATTAGCTAACCCAGCCCACCTTCCTTTCGTCCCATCTTCTCCCATCAACCGCCCTGTCTCCAGGAAGATGCGTTCCCTGAGTAATCCCTGGTCTTCCTCCTCCAGCTTGACTATTTCCTAAGATGGCTTCCAGCTAATTAAAGAGGAAAGAGCTCCATCTAGCTGTTTGGGAAGCAGTGAGCATCTCCAAGAACTGATGCTTTTGAACTGTGGTGTTGGAGAAGACTCTTGAGAGTCCCTTGGACTGCAAGGAGATCCAACCAGTCCACCCTAAAGGAAATCAGTCCTGAATACTCATTGGAAGGACTGATACTGAAGCTGAAACTCCAAAGCTTTGGCCACCTGATGCAAAGAACCAACTCATTGAAAAAGACCCTGATGCTGGGAAAGATTGAAGGCGGGAGGAGAAGGGGAGGACAGAGGGTGAGATGGCTGGATGGCATCACCGACTCGATGGACATGAGTCTGAGTAAGCTCCGGGAGTTGGTGATGGACAGGGAGGCTCGGCGTGCTGGGGTCCATGGGATCGCAGAGTCGGACGTGACTGAGCCGCTGAACTGGCAGAGTCTCTAAAGATGACGGTGGGAAAGAGAAACGTTCCTCTGCTCCTCCTTTTCAGATGAGATGTGGGAAACACTAAACTTCCACCCCGTTCCTAGCGAGACCTCTTCCACCTGCAGTCAGTAAATACGAATTCAACGTGTTTTGAGTGACACTGACCACATCCTGAACTTCTTCAGTGCGGCCCACAGTTCATCACGTTTATTCTTTCTCTCCCCTAAACACATTTTATGAGTATTTGATATAACTATTAATGCCGAAGAATTGATACTTTTGAACTGTGGTGTTGGAGAAGACTCTTGAGAGTCCCTTGAACTGGAAGGAGAACCCACCAGTCCATCCTATAGGAAATCAGTCCTGAATATTCATTGGAAGGACTGAAGCTGAAGCTGAAGCTCCAGTACTGAAGCTGAAGCTGAAGCTCCAGTACTTTGGCCACCTGATGTGAAAAACTGACTTATTTGAAAAGACTCTGGTGCTGGGAAAGATTGAAGGTGGGAGAAGAAGGGGACAACAGAGGATGAGATGGGTGGATGGCGTCACCAATTCAGTAGACATGAGTTCTAAGCAAACTCCAGGAGATGGTGGAGGACGGCAAAGCCTGGCATGCTGCAGTCCATGGGGTGGCAAAGAGCTGGACAAGACTTAATGACTGAACAACACCAGCCAACACCTCCAAGGAAAATCAGACACAGAGTTTGCAAATGCATGAGTCCAATTATACTGATTCCTGGTGACTGTGTATAAGGTGATTCCACACTGCTTTGCAAGAGGATGCAGAGAGCTTGGGCTGCCCGGGCGCTGTCAGCTTCCGTTTGGGTCACTCTTGCTGTTGTTGCGGGTGAGAGCCGCTGTCCACCAGCTCCAGAGGCCATAAACGAGCAAGGGGTCGTGTTGATCAAAGGACGCTTCAGCCCCCAGCACAGGGGGCATCTGACCCGATGCCCTGCCATCCCAGTGACTGGTTTCTGTGCGGCTCCCATGCTCAGGGACCAACCTGGGTGGGGAGCTGTGGTTTCTCAAAGATTCCTCCAGGGCAGGGCAGGAGCATCAGCCCAGGCGTTCTGGCTGCTGAGCTCTGGGAGGTGAGAGGCAAACAGGGCACACTGGCCTGGCACGTCCCAGTGAGTTTGGAAGAAGTCGAGTCGAGTCATTTGACAAGAGGCTGTTGGACCGAGCCGTGATTATCCAGGCCTCTCGGTGTCTAAGAATGGTGTGAAGCTGGGACACACGTACTCACTGGCACATATTCTAAAGCTCGTCCCTGGAGGAAAGCCGCTGGAGGAGCTGAGTGGAAATGTCTGCTCAGAAAAGGCTATTTTAGAGGAGGATTTGCAGGAGAGACGCCCAGGAGTTCTAAGAACCCAGCAGACGTCTCACGTCAGCCCCGGGCACTCCGTTCCAGAGAGCATGGAGCCCAGAGCTCTCTCCTGCCTGGTACCCAGTCAGCCGTTCATCCGAGATGAAGCTCAGCCCATCAGATCATCCACTCCGTGGGTAACAAGCAGCCACTTACCTTCATCTCTGTGCCGTGCCTGCCCTGCAGGCAGAGAGGACAGTCCCAGGGCTCTCGAGGAGTCAGATACCAGCAAGCAGTTCAGACATGGGGGGCGGGCGACCCAGGCAGGCAGCAGTAGGACCAATTAACAGAAAATGCACTTATTTACATCAAAAAGTCACATGGAATTTTACCTTGTTTGAAACAAAGGTTTTGTGGCTTCCCTCTGAATTCCTGCCATACAGCAATGGCAGACACTGACTTTGGGACATTAACCCCCCAACACACACATGGGAAAGACTGAAGGCAGGAGGAGAAGGGGACAACAGAGGATGAGATGGTTGGATGGCATCACCGACTCGATGGGCATGAGTCTGAGTGAACTACAGGAGTTGGTGATGGACAGGGAGGCCTGGCGTGCTGCAGTCCATGGGGTCGCAAAGAGTCAGACACAACTGAGCGACTGAACTGACTGAACTGAACACATGGCAGCACATGGAAGGGGTGATGGCAGCGTCCCTCTAGATCCCTCTAGACTTATGATCGGGAGAGACACATATATTCTTGTTGTGAGATAGTTTGGCTGGCATATGAAGATGCTAGGCGTAGGCACTGACCATCTCGCCAAATTCGCTGTCAGGGACGGGATGAGGGTCACAGGCAAGAGATAAACTGAACTGAGTACCTTCTGAAGCTGGGAACCACTGTGGGTGGGTTGTCACATCCTAAAGGTGAGAGAGTGGAGGTGTTTATACCAGCTTCGGACAGTCATTGGTTTAGGGGAGAGTTTGTGGGTGACCTACTGTGGACAGATCAAGCTAGAGCTGCCAGGAAAAGCCCTGAATCAAAGAGACGCAGGCACGACCCGCCGACCCTCCAGCATCACTTCCTAACGGATGAGATTCAAAGCAATGCTGGGAGCGTGACTCCCAAGTCCAGTCTGCGCTCTGCTTCAGTTGGTTGGGGCAGTGCTGTGGTTCACACAGAACCTGGCTCCTCTCTTCGTCCATACACAGTGACAAAAGGAGGTCCACGTGTTCCTCCAGTCTCCAGTTCAGCTCCTTCCTCCCCACCCCAAGCTTCATTTTAACTCCCTGGATCTTAAAATATCTGTTTCCCCTAAAGAGAGGATGTTGACGAACCCCCAGTGTCTACCGGAATTATCCAAGTAACTAGAGAAAGGATGATTGCGTGTGGATAATCTAAAAGACCGTGGTTTCAGTGTTGTGATAAAATCTTCTACTTCCAAATTCCCCAAATATGAGTTAGCTTACGCCTGCGCCTTGAACTACTACCACAAGGGAAACACACCCTGGGCCCTTTGCACAGAGCGATCCATGGTAATCACGTCAGACGAGCCCGCAAGGGGTCCAAGCGCTGGCTCTTGCTCCGTGCTCCTCTGGGATACGGGAGAAGAGAGCTATACGGTCCTCTCGGCAGCAACGGTGAGACAGATATGAGAGCTTAGATCAGCCTGCTCTTAGAGCAAGACATCAACCTCCGAGGACATCAAACTCCTCAGTGTTTGGTAGAAGAGACGGCTACTGAGGACAAGAAGCAGCACAAACTCCAGGGTAAAAGTGGGGAAGATGGTCCTAAAGGGTAAAAGGAGAGAGTCTTACAGGCAAAGAGCAAGGAACATCTAAGACGTAGACATGAGAGGCAAGGAATTCTAGGAGAATCCCTGGATGGAGGGACACTGCCGTGAGTGGCATGAAGCCGGATGTGGAGCCAGCGGGGGTGGGGGGAGCAGCTTCGGAGAGAGCCTTGGCCAGTGTGGGCCAGCGGCCGTGACCCCATGCAGATGGGATTCTGTGCTAGAAGGTCCAGACCCCGCTCCCAGGATGGGAACCTTAAGAGAAAAAAAAAAAAAAAAAACAGCGCCTGGACTTCACGGAAAAACACAACCGCCCTCCCAGAGTCACAGGTCTCATGCGGCAGAGCCTAAACCCCTCTAAGTTCTCCTTTCTCTCAGGCGTGACAGAAAGCTTTGATTTCAGGGCTGAGGTTTGCATTCATAAGCTCTGACTCCCACATCCACATTCTTTCAGAATAGTTGCAAGTCCCGTGAGGGAAAAAGCAGTGCTCGGAAATGATAACAAGCAGGTCCAGGCGATTCAGTCCCCCGCCCGCTCAGACCGCTCAGCCTCTGCACCGTTTTACTACCCACCAGACATAAAAGATAATATCTGTCCATGGACGCTGTTCCTGTGAGAGGATGAGGGAGCAGTTTCCCAAACAATCACAGAGTGCACCGCACACAAAGAATTGGAGTATTAAAGCATCATATTTTTGTTCCTTCCAGCATCCATAAAATCTCAGAAGCATATCAGAAGCACCAAAGTGTTCTCTGCCATCGTAATAATTCATTATGTCATTAACAGGCTGGTGCCCAGAAATGTAG
Organism: Madoqua kirkii; assembly: GCA_006408675.1. Classification (NCBI taxonomy): domain Eukaryota; kingdom Metazoa; phylum Chordata; class Mammalia; order Artiodactyla; family Bovidae; genus Madoqua; species Madoqua kirkii. The sequence continues at coordinate 96,507 of SJYC01045549.1, read as the reverse complement.
AAAGTCAGTCCCCCTCCCCCAACATAATGCCATCTTCTTAGTATCCTCAGTCAGAGAATCAGAGTAACACGCTGTCTCGTTTCTTTCTGCATCTGCCATGGAGAAGTGGGGCTCCAGGCCTGTGATGACCATTCCACTCCTTTTCCCTCCAGGACAAAGTTTCCTAATTAGAACATTCTATGTTTGAACCCCAGAGGCAGTGTGTGTGTGTGTGTGTGTGTGTGTGTGTGTGAGCTCTGACTCCCACATCCACATTCTTTCAGAATAGTTGCAAGTCCCGTGAGGGAAAAAGCAGTGCTCGGAAATGATAACAAGCAGGTCCAGGCGATTCAGTCCCCCGCCCGCTCAGACCGCTCAGCCTCTGCACCGTTTTACTACCCACCAGACATAAAAGATAATATCTGTCCATGGACGCTGTTCCTGTGAGAGGATGAGGGAGCAGTTTCCCAAACAATCACAGAGTGCACCGCACACAAAGAATTGGAGTATTAAAGCATCATATTTTTGTTCCTTCCAGCATCCATAAAATCTCAGAAGCATATCAGAAGCACCAAAGTGTTCTCTGCCATCGTAATAATTCATTATGTCATTAACAGGCTGGTGCCCAGAAATGTAGAAAGTCAGTCCCCCTCCCCCAACATAATGCCATCTTCTTAGTATCCTCAGTCAGAGAATCAGAGTAACACGCTGTCTCGTTTCTTTCTGCATCTGCCATGGAGAAGTGGGGCTCCAGGCCTGTGATGACCATTCCACTCCTTTTCCCTCCAGGACAAAGTTTCCTAATTAGAACATTCTATGTTTGAACCCCAGAGGCAGTGTGTGTGTGTGTGTGTGTGTGTGTGTGTGTGTGTGTGTGCATGTGTGTGACTCTGCTGAGTCACAGAAGCGCTCACCCCATGCTTGGAGAATGTTCTAGAAAGACACATCTGCCACGTGCCTGAGCATGCCAGCGGTCCATCTGAAAATCCCTCATGATCACCCAAAGCGGATAGTTTCTTCATTGCCTTGATGTCACAGACCATTCAAAGTGTTTCTGGCCTGAGGTCGTTCCCGTCAGGTCCCACGTGAAGGATGAAAGCGTCAGTCCACTCCAAAGGCCCGGTGTGACGGACAGACTTACACATCAGCTGGGCTAGGCCGTGGTCCCCAGATATTTGACCAAAGGCACCTGGATATTACTATGAACACGTTTTCCACATGAGATTAAGATGTGAATCAGTAGACTTTGAGTGAAGCAGATTGCTCCCCACAGTGTAGGCGGGGAGCAGGCAATCAGTTGAAGACCTTAGAAAGAAACTGACGTCCCTGAAGACGAGGGACTTCTGCCAGCAGCTGCCCTCTGACCTGAACTGCAGGCCTGGCCCTCCCCTGTCGCCCACCCTGGGTACTCGGGGTCAGCCAGCCCCCACGCGTGCGTGCCGACTCTGTCAAGCCTCTCTCTCTCAGTCCCTCTAAGACAGAAAGCTATGCTTCTCGCTATTTACAAGGCTGCTAATGTCTTTCACGAAAGACAGCTGTGCTTTCCAGCCTTGTGAAAATGAAAGTGAAAGTCACTCATTGTGTCCGACTCTGTGCGACCCCATAGACTGTGAGGTCCATGGGACTCTCCAGGCCAGAATACTGGAGTGGGAGGCCTTTCCCTTCTCCAGGGGGTCTTCCCAACCCAGGGATCGAGCCAGGGTCTCCCGCATTGCAGGCGGATTCTTCACCAGCTGAAGCCCTCTCAGCCCTGAGGATGGACAAAATGCTGACGGGTCTCCCTGGGAGGGGCTCTGAGGTGAGGGCAGCGCTGGCTCACAGCCTGTGAGATGGCACCCAGGTCATTCTGCTCACGGGCATCGTTCGGCCCTCTCCCAATGTGGCCTCTCTCATACCGTGCCTCAGCTAACTCCTCGTGAGGGCAGCCTATCCATGGAGTCAAGGCAGGGCCCTGCTCCTCGCTGTGGCTGACAGCGTCTAGGAGGGGCCTGGAGACCAGCCCACCGCTTTGTGCCAGAGAAGTGTGCTCCCAGGGTGGTCCTGCAGATAGCAGGCTGGCACCTTGGAAGTCTCCCAAGAGGAAGGTAAACACCGTCATCAGAAAGCACCACAATAGCTGCAGAGGCTGGCTGACCGCTGCACGTGGTCAGGTGCTATTCTAAGGGACTTCCGGGTCGCGCCCCACTGAGTCATCCCAACAGCCTCTGAGGCACAGGTTTTAGAGGATCCCCACCTTACAAGAGAAAACTGAGGTGCCGAGGAGTCAAGGAGGCTCCCCAGTGGGTCACACACCGCTAGATGGTGAAACCAGGAGTCCAGAGACCGCCCCCCGGGCTCCAACCACCAGGCCAAGAGGAAGTGATCTTGGAGGCCCCAGCAGCTGGCTGAAAACACAGTCTCTTGTCGGAGAGTGAGGTGCATCTCCAGGGAACCTTCAGTCGGCGTCTATGACAGCGACTCGCGAGAGCGCAGGCCTAGGGAGGGGTGTGGGCGCAGGGTGACAGGAGGCAGCTCTGCCCCAGGGCACCAGCTTCAGAATAGGACACGTGCAGGCTGGCCTCACCCCAGAGTCAGGCCCCAGGCCCCCGACTGTGTGCTACGAGACTCGGGCCACTCTCTCGGCCTCTCTGAGCTTCGTCTGAATGTCAAGGAGGATGAGACCAACTCCACAGCTTCCGCAGGACGAGTGTGGACAAAGGCTCCCCAGGTGGCGCAGCGGTAAAGAAGGCCCTGCCAACGCAGGAGACGCGAGAGTGGGTTCAGTCCCTAGATCCCTCGCTCAGGAAGATGCCCTGGAGGAGGGCACAGCAACCCTCTCCAGTACTGGAGAATCCCCGGGACCAAGGAGCCTGGTGAGCTAGTCCACAGGGTCAGAAAGAGTCGGAAGTGACTGAGGCAACTCAGCACACGCACAGGATCATTCCGAGCAAAGTGGGTGTTTGGGACACTGCCAGCAACAAAATACAGTCCTGGGGGTCAGCGCAGTGTGAAGCCCCTGCCAGTCGTGGACCGAGCACCACTCGGCGGGTCTCAGAACCAGCCCTGGAGGCCAGTGGGCCCTGGAGTAGGGCCAGGACTGGGGTGAGCGCAGGAGGCACCCATCGGGCAGGTCCAGGCTCAGCCCTGGAAACTGAGCGCGTGCTGAGGTCTACACTGATCCTACACAGCTCACCCAGGAGGTCCCCTGTCCCCGGACCTTCCCCTTATCCTGGCCTTGTGTCCCAGGCAGAGCTGGGCTTCAGGGGGCCCTGTGCCTGATGTGGAAAGAGGGGGAGATGTCTCATGAGGAGGGACAGTCTGAGGAGACAGCAACCAGGGAAAGCACCCTGTCTGGTCCAAGCATTCTAACCCTGCTCCGTGGTTGTAACTGACATCGGAGCACTCCAGCCACACCCCGAAGGAGGATTTTTGGCTGCATCACTCAAGTGGTTTCTCTGGAGGCTCAGATGGTTAAGAATCCACCTGCCATGTGGGAGACCCAGGTTCAGTCCCTGGGTTCGGAAGATCCCCTGGAGAAGGAAATGGCATTCTTGCCTGGAGAATTCCATGGACAGGAGAGTCCATGGGGTTGCAAAGAGTTGGACCCAACTGAGCGACTAACACTGTCCTGCCCTGATAAATCAGCCAACCATTCAGATGCATGTCACAGCTTAACACGCTGGCCCGACCTACAGGTTGATCTGTTGATGTGATTATGTGCCATCTCTTCGACAGAATGGGGGCACATCCTTGAGATCTGAGTTGGAGTATTACATGCTGGCCCATTGAGTAACCTGATGACGCAAATGAATCTTAGACACTGCACACTCACACGAAACTCTCTTAAGACCCGCCGATGAGTATAGGGCACGCTGTCAGCCGCCATCACTTCAGTGTCAGAAGGCACCTTGCACCCTGCACCGGCTCCTGACTCCCCCCATTCAGCCTCCATAGCACCAGGAGTGACCGTGAGCCACGAGCAAGCTTTGGCTACCGGGAAAATTTTGCCAAGCTTTAGTTAAGAATGACTGAGGCAAATTGGGTTGTACATGGAACAACTAATAGACCCTAAAAATGAGAGTCTCATTGCCAACCCCAGCCATAATGGTCTCTACGTAATCACCCTGGACGCGCTCCATAACACAGGGTGACAACAGCTCCACGCTGCCAGCACCTGAGAGAGAGTTTCTGTCTGCCAAGACGACTCCGTGTTAGGGATTACGGTGGATCTAGCCAAGGGGAGGGCATGCGTTTCCTCGTTCATGAGCAAATCTGTGTCCTCGTGGCTCCTGCGCACGCACCGCCCGGACGAGCGGACTCGAGCCCTTTCCACGGCGCGGATGCTCGCTGCCTACAAGGTGGTCTGCTTCCTGTCTCCTTCCATCCATTTTCCCATTTCATCTTGGTAAGACAGAGTGGGTATTCCATTGAAACCCCACTTCCCACTCTTCTCGACACACTGAGGACTCCCAATTCTAAGTCTCAGTGGGTCCACGGATATGAGGTTGCTGCTGCTGCTGCTGCTAAGTCGCCTCAGTCGTGTCCGACTCTGTGCGACCCCATAGACGGCAGCCCACCAGGCTCCACCGCCCCTGGGATTCTCCAGGCAAACACTGGATTGGGCTGCCATTTCCTTCTCCTGTGCAGGAAAGTGAAAGTGAAGTCACTGAGTCGTGTCCAACTCTCAGCAACCCCGTGGACTGCAGCCTACCAGGCTCCTCTGTCCACGGGATTTCCCAGGCAAGAGTACTGGAGTGGGGTGCCATTTGAGTGGACCTCAAATCAAAGTAAAATGTCTAGACTGAGTCTACTCCACAAGACGGGGTCCGTGCCTGTGGCTGCAGATCAGCTGGAAGTCTTCTTATTCAGGCAATGATGTTGCTTTCAAGTCATGAATAACGATTAATGCCTCTTGAATTGGAAAATAACATACATGGACCAAATAACCATTATTAACTAAACAAAACCTCTGATCACACATGAACTGCGTCAAGCACAATGGAATTAAGTCACAAAGCAAATGGTTTACACAGATTGCCTTGAGTCTGAGATTCACACAACGATAGTTATTTGAAAATTAGGGATGGTTGGAATGCCTGTTGGATATCTCCCGGGGGTTTAGACAAGAGCTTAGGAGAAGAGATAGGAAGGGGCTTGCAGGGATTGTGACCTCATGGTTAGATTAATGGTTGTCACGACCTTCATAGAAACTGTTAATTTTATTCACACATTTTCCAAAATTTGCCACTGAGTTTAATAGTTATAAGGCGTACACATTATATCAGAGAATTCAGTAATTAGCAGATAAATCTGGGTAAGAGATGGCAATGAAATTTGGGGAAGAAAATGATTTGTTCCATCTATTTGGACCCGTGTGATATCAAGTCCAATTTGTTGAGCATCTGCTAACTTACAGGGACTCCAGGAGCTTCACGCTACCCTACTAAGGAAGAGTTCTGGCAGCGGTACAGATGAATCAGCTAAGGTTCCGATAAGTGAGACTCTCTGCTCAGTGCAGACAGCAAGAGGAAAGACCTCGATCTGAAGATGATTCCACCACGTTTTACTTTGAAAGTACCTGGAAGCATGAATGAGTAAGTGAGTCTGCTGATTTTCAGGACTACCTTTCATCGGATTATTATCTGGATTGGTGTTGCCAATAAGACTTGCGTGGAGTCCTGGGAGAAAAAGAGTGATGAGTGATAGGCATCAAAATACCCGAACGATTCAAATATCTGATTTTGTCATGAGTTTTGACTTCCTATAAGAAACAAAGCAGGCAAACGTTAGTATCATACCAGCTGCTTTTCTGTTTTCTGTTTTTGTTTTCTTCTATTATTCAGATGGGCATGAGGAGGAGCCTCCTGTCAACCCCAGGATGAGCTATTCAACTTAGTAAGATCCAAGCTTAAAGGAACGGTTATTCTGGAACTCCACAGTGGCCTAAGAAAGCCTGTGATGCCTTTCCTGATCTCTTGGTGATTTCACCACAGTTTAAGCCCTTGAAGTTCAGTGGGGCCACCCCAGGATGGTCTCATCGCCTTCTTTTCTTTGTCAGCAAGCATTATTAGGGTTCAGTGGTACAGGCATGTGGGCCCTTCCAAATAGTAGACCAAATAATATAGCTCAGCCGCTAACTCTTTTAATGATTCTTTATTCTACATTTTTAATAAAAACTCAACCAGTTCAAAACAGATGACATCAACTTTTATGACATTCATTTAAGTTATTCCACTATATTAATAATTGATTATGAAATTATTCCAATTAGATATGGAAGAGGACTGGAGAGTTGAAATATTCTTGCAAATCTTTGCTTGTCTTTTCAGACCTAGGAAAAGATGAGTTTAATTTCTTTCCAGTCTTACTTCTTATGAGCAAGTACAGTGAGTTTTAATACCTGCGTTTTCCACTTCATAACTAACAAGGAATGCCACTTCACAGAATAAAAGAGGAATAATGAAGACATAGTGAGAAGTCCCAGGACACCCTGCTCCCCAGTGAGAATGCCAGCTACTATTAAGGAAAAAGTCAACGTACATTGGGTTGCACAGACTCAGGATTATTTTTTCCTTTCAGAACTTGTGGGTGGAAAGTTCCACTGAAAAAAATTACCAGGGTTACATTATTCTGAAACATTTTGTTCTTCTAAGCAGTCTGTTTTAAAAGCATATTCTTATTCCAGGGCTCATTACTCATGGAATTTAAGACTGATTTGTTGCTTCTCTTTATGCCTGAAATACAGGTAATATTTTGAATTTTTTAAATGCATTTCATGCCTATGCTCTGAGGGGTGGTGTGGCTTCAGAATCTTTTGCACACTCAGTTAATGATCCATCATAAAACCCCGTCATCAGTCAGGCTTGTCTGTATTCAACATTATAAACAACAGATGGAATCTTTTTAGTAAGAAAACAAGTACTGGACTTAGTCACTTGCTGTTGTTGTTCAGTTGCTCAGTCGTGTCTGACTCTGTGACCCCATGGACTGCAGCCCGCCAGGCTTCCCTGTCCTTCACCATCTCCCAGAGCTCGCTCAAACTCAAGTCCATTGAGTTCGTGATGCCATCCAACCACCTCATCCTCTGTCGTCCCCTTCTCCTCCTGCCCTCAATCTTCTCCAGCATCAGGGTCTTTTCCAGTGAGTCAACTTTTAGAGTCACTTATAATCTCTGATAATAGAAGAAGTAACTGATCCCAGCCCTCAAGTAAGGAAATAAAGCTCCAGAAATCCCAAGAAGGTATAGGCCCCACCTGATGCAGCCCATCCGTCAACACCGTCTAATTGGGAAATTCTCCGTGGTCTCATGGGATGTCTCCTTCAGTGCCATAGATCAAAAAGCTACTTGCCAGTTATTTCCACTGTTAAGTGATTGTGTTTTTATCTCCACTTTATTATTTAGATGTCAACCCAGCCCCAGAGTGACCTCCGAGGACTACTGGAATTCCCACGTGACTCAGAGTGCCGGAGCTGGAGATTAGGAGGGGTAAAGCCGCTTCCTGCCGTGGCTGCCCGGGGCCATCACTCATTTCTGTCCCTGCCAGCAGCTCACATTCTACCACTCAGCTAATATTTGTCCTAAAGGCCAAGAGAATATGCCTCTGGTTCCAGCTAGAGGTCTTTACTCTTTTCACATTCTGGCAAGCTTGTTTGAACAAGTTATTACCCATATACACATCACCTTAATGGAGAAAGAAAAGAATGAATATATTTGGCACTGGGTGTAAAACTGAGGGCTCTTGAAGGTGGTAGTGCTTTATCAGTCAATATGAAGACTGAGCTCCATAATTCAGTAATTCCGAATTACTAATGAGAAAACATGCTTTCTGGTTTTTTTATTTTGCAATCTTGAAGTCCTCATACATACTTGGGACATACATACTTGCAATCATCATACAGACTTGGGACATTCTAAAGGTAAATTTGGCAGTCTTATAAGGACATAACTGGGGCAGGACTATAACAATCATGTCATTAACAGATGCTCACAGGGCAATTTTCACTTTTTTAGGAAGCAGGAATATTGGAAGGAGGCTTTTGACCCTCAAAGATCTGCGTCATATTAATAGAATCTGAAACCACTCGTTTCTCTCCTTGTTGATGGACCCTGTCTGGTGATGGTCACCAGTCCTCACCACTTAGGCACCATCGGGACAACAGTGAAGCAGTGGATCCCTACCGCTTACAGCAATGCCAGTCTGCTCAGGTCTGTGTTCTGGAAAGGGCTTTGCCCCACCTCAACCATGAAAACGAAGAGTGGAGCCAGTGTGAGCCGCTCAGCAAAGGACACGCCATCAGAAGGGGACCAGGTTCACTCAGGGACCGGACAGGCTTTCCTGACATGACTTCCGGTCTGTCCAGAAAAAGCAGACATCACCCTGCCAACAAAGGTCCATCTGGTCAAAGCTATGGTGTTTCCAGTAGTCACGTATGGATGTGAGAGTTGGACTATAAAGAAAGCTGAGTTCAGAGTTGGTGCTTTTGAACTGTTGTGTTAGAGAAGACTCTTGAGAGTCCCTTGGACTGCAAGGAGATCCAACCAGTCCATCCTAAAGGAGATCAGTCCTGAATACTCATTGGAAGGACAGATGTTGAAGCTGAAACTCCAATACTTTGGCCACCTGATACGAGAACTGACTCATTTGAAAAGACTCTGATGCTGAGAAAGATTGAAGGAGGGGACGATAGAGGATGAGATGGTTGGATGGCATCACTGACTCAATGGACACGAATTTGAGTAAACTCCAGGAGCTGGTGATGAACAGGGAGGGCTGGCGGCCTGCAGTCCATGGGGTCGCAGAGTCAGGCACTACTGAGCTACTAAACTGAACTGATTCATTGAAAAGTACTCATGTATTTCCAATTTTCCTAACCATTTTATTCTTATCTCTTAAGAATGCTCAAACTACCACGAGAGCTGACTCATTTGAAAAGACTCTGATGCTGAGAAAGATTGAAGGAGGGGACGATAGAGGATGAGATGGTTGGATGGCATCACTGACTCAATGGACACGAATTTGAGTAAACTCCAGGAGCTGGTGATGAACAGGGAGGGCTGGCGGCCTGCAGTCCATGGGGTCGCAGAGTCAGGCACTACTGAGCTACTAAACTGAACTGATTCATTGAAAAGTACTCATGTATTTCCAATTTTCCTAACCATTTTATTCTTATCTCTTAAGAATGCTCAAACTACCCTGATGTATTGAATTCATCCATCAAAAAGAAGCGTGATGACACATTCATTCAGCCCCCGACCTGAGCCACAGAGGTCCGGTTGTGAGGAGTGGACTGCCACTTACCTCACTGCTATGGAGCACACCTCTCTACACCCCTCTGTGAGGCAGCCGGACCCCCATCCTCACAGAGGCATTTTTAGGAGCCTCTGAGCAGGTCTGTAAATGAAAAGAAAGTGTGTGGAGCTGCCACCATCAATGGAAGGCTGTGCCTTTAAAATCACTCAAGAACCTTTTCCACAAGAGCAACCACCACATCACTTAACCACGTCACTTAACCAGCAAGCGGCTGGTAAGAAGACACGTGACCCCGGTTAGCTGGGGACCCCACGAAGAACCGTCGGAAGGAGAGCTGGGGCCCATTCTTCAAGTACAAAGAAATAGGGACTTGCTTGCTTTCTGTTCACAAAGGACGTGATTCGAAACACTTGATGCTGATCTGTTTGGCAAGGGGTTTCAAGGTTTAAATGGCTTTCTTCCTCATCACCAGCACCCATGCTTAAATCAGTGGAAATGTAATTGATCTAAAACGGCTTATTCTCTAGCTTCCCTGGTGGTTCGGTGGCAAAGAATCCATAAGACACCACGCGCCTTGGAGCAGCCAAGTACGTGCGGCACCATCCTCAGGCCGCGCTCTCGAGCCTGGGGGCCAGCTGCTGGAGCCCTCACGCCCTGCAGCCCGAGCCCCAAAGCAAGAGAAGCCACCCCAACGAGCAGCTGGAGCCAATTAAATACGTTACAACACCAGCTTTAAAAATCATACGGGGTGGAAGTGATCCGGAGGAGTGCATGATGAAGGTGGTTTTGCTCAACCTTTTTGGATCAGTGAAGACTGGAAACCCCCACACATGTCCAGGCCATGATGTTGCCCTAACGCTGATAATAAAAGAGATAGTTAACACCAAGGAAGCCACGGAGAAGAGTCACAGTACATCAAAAGGCCACAGGAGCATTAGCCTGTAGTATATGCAGCAGTTTTCTTTGGACTGTAAAGAAGATCCCCCTTCTAAGACTCACAGTCAGTAGATTAGAACACTTTTATACTTAGAAAGACACACAGTGAGATGTCACACATATGCAGTGGGGTATCACTCAGCCATACCAAACAGGAAGCAACGCCACTTTTACCAACACGGATGGGCCTGGAGGTTACCATACCAAGTGAGGTGAGTCAGAGAAAGACAAATGTCAGAGGGCATCACTCACACATGGAAACTTGAAACGGCACAAATGAGCGTTTTCACAAACAGACTCACAGGCTGTGAAAGCAAATCTTCCCATTACAGGGGAAAGGCTGGGTGGGGAGGGATGAGTTAGGAAGCTGAGACTGACATATATACACTGCTCTGTATAGGCAGAATCAACAAGGGCCTGCCGTATAGCACAGGGGACTCTGTGCAGTACTCCATAAGAAGCTACATGGGAAAAGCCCTGACAAAGAACGGGTGTACACGATGTACATCTGGAGCACTTTGCTGTACACCTGAAACAAACACAGCATTGAGAATGAACTAAGGGGCTCCCACGGCGGCTCAGATGGCGGAGAATCCGCCTGCCGGGTCGAGGCTCAGTGTCTGGGTGGGGAGGACCCCCTGGAGGAGGGCATGGCACCCCTCTCCAGTGCTCTTGCCTGGAGCATCCCATGGACAGAGGAGCCTGGGGGGCCGCAGTCCACGGGGTCGCATAGGGTCGGACATGCCTGAGCGACTGACCAGCAGCCTCTGGGAAGCCCGAGGACCGTGTGAAGGTCACGCTTAAAGCCCCTCCTAGGGTGGGAGAGATGGGGCGAGGCAAGAGTGAGTTGTCATGGGCCCCCCCAGGTTCCTGGTCTCGGCCCAAGGACGCTGGCTCAGCGCCAGTGCCCTAACCCCCTCAGCCAGTTCTCCAGACAGTAATCCATTCTCACGATTGGAGACCATGAAATTCACTCCATTTTGTATTTTTGGTGCAAAATGAGCACACTTCAGTAGAATCCGTGACAAATATGACCCCACAACAGTGGCCTGGGGACACAATCTTTGAGGGGTTAAGTGTGGTTTTATTTCCAACATAAAGCATTCCATCTGTGTCAAACAGAGCATTTCAAAAAGGAAGAAACTTAATCTCGTTACAACTTTCCTTCCCTGGTCGGAACGTGTTATCCCTTTTCCCCCAAGTGTCTTCTTGCGGTTTTTATTTCCCATAAATAACTTTCTGTAGGGCTGAGTAAGAGTACTTACTCCCTCCTTTAAAAAGGATGAAAATATAACCTAATCCTCACGGTCATCGCCGTTTTCAAGCAAGAGGATTGTTTCTTATGTACTCGGATGTTTAGCAGAGCTGAAAGGAAGACGACAGTCATGAGCTCAGGGACGCGGCGTTTTGTGATTCCCGATGGGGCAGCAGCCAGCCCTGCGTGCGGCTCCCACGGGGCACCATCGCACGTCATGCCCCCTCCTTTGAGGTCTGCCCTTTGCCGTGCTCACGCCTCAAGACGTGGTGTGAATCACAGGTTCAAGCTGTGTGGTTTCACACCGGAGCTACCCTCCAGGGCAGAATCTGCAGCTTCTCTGAGAATGGAACCCTGTTCTCACTCACAGCCATGCGCTCCTGGAGGATTAAAGGGGATAAGCGTGAGCATCGGTGCCCCACCAAAGCTCTCAGAGAGCTTCACAGCTATCTTAGGAGAGAAATCTAGAAGGCTTGAGAACAGTTAAAAGGTGGTTCTTACACCCAACCACCATCAGCAGACAGGTATGAAAGCTCCAAGCAATCGTAACACGCGATGAAAGTGCTAAGAGCTCGGTCTGAGCACAGAGCAGCCTTGGATGGCAGCTCGACCCATCAGTCAGGCCCCTGAGCAGGACGGGAACTTGCTCCATCAACTTGGCAAATCTGATCCAACAAACAAAATAGTAATTTTTTTTTGATTAGTGCAAGATGAATGACTGACGGTTTGGATTTATTTAGTAAGATAATGTGCAAAAGTACTGTGTCAACTACTTAATAACTAACTTGCACAGTAAATTATACTTCTGTTCAAATAGCTATCATGTAGAATAGTGCAGGAGACTTTTATTTTAGACGCTACCAAGGACACACTGGCCTAGGATCTTCCCGTATTGTGATGATAACATCCACCCATCAGCCTCCCTTCCAGCCCCCCTTGCTGCAGGCCAACACTTTAGGATCACTTTGTCTTGTTTTCTCTGACTCTCATCTTGTTGCCAGTGCGGTTCCGTTCAGTCGCTCAGTCCTGTCCGACTCTTTGCGACCCCATGGACCGCAGCACGCCAGGCCTCCCTGTCCATCACCAACTCCCAGATCTTGCTCAAACTCATGTCCATCGACTTGGTGATGCCACCCAACCATCTCATCCTCTGTCATCCCCTTCTTCCGCCTTCAATCCCTCCCAGCATCAGGGTCTTTTCCAGTGCATCAGTTCTTCACATCAGGTGGCCAAAGTATTAGAGCTTCAGCCTCAGCATCTGTCCTTTCAATGAACACCCAGGACTGATCTTTAGAGTGGACTGGTTGGATTTCCTGGCAGTCCAAGGGACTCTCAAGAGTCTTCTCCAACACCACAGTTCAAAAGCATCAATTCTTCAGTACTCAGCCGGATTCCTCTTGTTGCCAAAAGGGCCCTAAAAGCTGCCCCATTCTCTTTCGGTCCCCCCAACAGGTAGGTCCCTTTCCCCCTCGTACCTTCGCCTTGCTCTTCCCTCTGCCTGGAGTGTCCCTCCAGATCTTTCCATGCCAGCCACAACCGGTGGTAAGCGTCTCAGCCCAAAGGGCACTTTCTCACAGGGCCGTCCTTGCCTTTCCTGCCTGAGCCACCTCGCCCACCGCCTGGTCCAGCGTCGCCCCTCTGCACCGGGCCTGCCCTCCATCCTCACCCTTGGTAACCTGGAGTCATCTTACTTTGTGTCTGCTTCTTCGGCCACATCTGAGCTCCACGCGTTTTTTTTTGGGGGGGATAGTTTTAGCTTGTTTGTGTCCCCACATCCCAGGACTGTGCTTGGCCCACTGCAGCTGCTGAATAGTCATTTATTTGATGAGCGAATCCATCTTCAACTCCAAAGCCAGTGTTCTATATCAGCCTCTCTCAAAATAAGCTCTTCCTGCCTCTGTTTCATGCCTGTCTCAGCTAAAAGACTGCCTGGGGTGGGAGTTGGGAGGGAGGGGACATACGTGTACCTGGGGCCGATTCAGGTTGAGGTATGGTAGAAACCAACACAATATTGTAAAGCAATAATCCTTCCACTAAAAATCAATTAACTAAACAAAATCTTTAAAGGCTGCTTGGATGTAAAGGGCTGTCTCATCTGGGTCTCAGCCAACCCCCGTCTTCCCGTGTCATCTGGCCATTTTCTCTTTTCTGTCCCAGGGGGACAATGGAAGGACAGACACTGTCATTGAAAAATAAAGTAAGCATGACAATAGCCCAACATAGTTCAAGGGCACTTTTCTAGGAGGGGTTCCTAACCCGGGCATAGAAATACGCCACACTGAGCAAATGAGGCAGAGCCCGGGGTTCCCCAGGGTGAGGCTCCCCAGGGTGAGGCTCCAACCTGCTGCTCTGTCCCCAGGGGAGCGGGCCCAGGCATTCGGGGAGGGAGCAGGACCTCTTGCCTCGCTCACAAGGCTGTTTGTTTGCAGCTGACAGTGAGCTCAGCGGCCCCTATTAGACCCCATGGGAGGGGGTCCCTCTCAGCGTTCCGTCAGCAGCACTTGAAACGCCGGGAACTTAGGGCTGCTGCCGGTCACGAAGCTCTGGGATGCCCTTATTAGGACGTGCGTCATCCAAACGTGGATGCCCACGGAGCACAAATATAGATCCCCTCCCAGCACACCTGTGCTGTGTGCTCTGCAAGGAATCAAGAGCGCACTCATTTCAGGAAGGAGAATTTTCCCCTTGTTCTCAGTGTTCATTACAATTGCCAAGGAAAAGTTTTCAAATGAAAAGTTACCCCCAAAAAACCGACCGTCTCATGGGGAACAGTGAAATTTAAGATCAATATGTTCGTAGCATGAATTTTCAACAAGGGCTTTAAAATTAATGCAATTATGGGAGTAAAGCTAAATGAAAAACAGACCAGAGCACATTAATTTTCGCCTGCTTACCTGCCCAGAAAGCAAGTGTGTATGGTTGAGAACGTCTGGCAGGAAGCCATGAGCTTGTTTGCCCCCAATAAGCGCTGAACTCCTTGAATATAAACTCTCCGAACCCAGAAGCCAGGTTTCCGTTGCTTTGGCCCCAGTCCACGACGCGACTCATTTCCCTGGGACTCTGTCAGGAAAAGGTAAACTCACCTCTTAATTTTTTCATCACTTTTTATTTTTAAATTACAGAAGTAATTAGTATCTGTTTGAGGCGGAAACCTTGGAAAACCCATAAAAACACGAAAGACACTTCCCTAACTCGGATGCTTATAATTCCGTCCCCAGCCATTATAATTGCCATCAGCATCTTGTACGTTTTCCTGCACATTTTTCTGTGATTACACACACGTGTTAGCTTTTCTCTCCCTGCATGGTCTCTTTCCATACGTATGGAGTCAAGTTCACGTTTCATTTTGCAAAACCTTATGAAGTTTTGCCAAGTCTGAAATACGCTTCTGCTCCCTGGTGTGTAATGATGAGATCATATCATATTGTATGGACTTTTACAATTTCTCTAGCCAGACTCTTAACTCGGCCGCTTCCTATTGTACCTGTCTACCCATCTGCATGATATCTCTTATATTTATCATCGTGTGTTGTTACTGTTGGGCACTAACTCCTGCCGCCTCTTGGACTGCAGCCCACCAGGCTCCTCTGTCCATGGAATTTCCCAGACAAGAACACTGGAGTGGGTTGCCATTTCCTTCTCCAGGGGATCTTCCCGACCCAGGGATCAAACCCGAGTCTCCCGCATTGCAGGCAGATGCTTTACCGTCTGAGCCACCAGGGAGCCCTTGTATGTTATATAACATGTATATAAAAATCTATATGCAATTTCAGTAATTCTTTTCAAAGATACTGTTACCTGCCTACCCAATATCTATTTTTCCTCCTTCCTTGCTAGTATAATTCTGACTTTGTTAACGTGGAGACATCCTCGCCTAATTATTTCTCCTTCTACGTGCCCGAGTGTCACCCACACGGTGTGCATAGAATCCGCTGAGTGGTGCGTCTGGGACGACCCTTTGGTGGGGTGTAGCTGTGGTTCCCAGTGAGTCCACGATGTCCAAGGGGTCTTGAGGCAAACTTTAGGGAAAGTGCAGAGGGTCATTTCTGTGATGTAGAGAGCGACTAGATAACACAGCTCAACCCAGCCAAACTATACTATCTCTCTCACTTCTATTAACAGTGCATAAGGCAATTGGGGCAAACATCGCCAACAAAACAGGGCTCCCAGGTGGCACTAGTGATAAAGAACCCGCCTGCCAATGAGGGAGACCCTAAGAGACACAGGTTCAACCCCTGGGCGGGGCAGATCCTCTAGGGCACGGCAACCCACTCCAGTATTCTTGCCTGGAGAATCCCATGGACAAAAGAGCCCAGCAGGCTACCGTCCATAGGGTCGCACAGAGTCAGACATGACTAAGCAACCTAGCACACACACACGCCCCGACAAAACAACAAAATGCCCAGCTGCTCCGGTATCCATTAGTGGGGGATATGGCCCGCCAGGATGCAGGAGCATCTCGGGTGAGGCTGTGCTGCATGTTCATGGTGGTTCCTGGGCGGATGTCACAGTCATCCACATGGCGGTCATCACACTGGCCTCAAGGCACTTTCTCAGCACCCGCGGCTGCTCTCCTGTAGGCAGAGGGGCTGGGAGCTCGGTGACGTCTCAACATCTCCAGCTTGGACTGTGTGCCCGCTCAGCACCCAGCAGAGGGACGGACCACACACAGCATCAACGGGCGTCTCCTGAACCTGGATGTGACAACTTGTGGTTCTCGGATCTGATCCTGCCTCCTGCTTCTCTTGCCATCTCACACACGAGTTACTGCAGCAATCCCCCAGCCGCAGCTTCAGAAGCAGCCCCCCTTCCTCATTTTCTTTCATTTCTCGTCTCTGACACGGCACCCGCCCCACTGGAGGCAGCCCCTGGAGGCAGACGAAGAAGCACACCCAGGGGCGGGCGAGCTCCCCGCGCGCAGATGTAAGCCCGTCTGCTTTGCTTTGTTTGTTCACCATCTCACCAACCAATCCTCCTCCTCCCTTCCTTCCGAGTTCACTTAAGGATCTACCTCCAAGAAGCCTTTGGAAGGGAAGCCCAGAGTCTGCCATTCGGAGCCGTTTGTTTGATTTCCTACAATGCCATCGCTCTAGCATCTCTGCATGTGGGTCCCCAACAGACACCACCTCCACCTCCTCATCTACTGGGGCCCAGCCTCCCCACGTCCCCGCTGAGTCTCCCTTCATCCTTGTCCTCAACACTTCTCTCTGGAACCACCAAACTACAGACTGCTAATCTGAAAGGTTCAAAGGGGTTTCTGAGGCTGCTTCCCAACACATTAGTGTTGTTATTGTTCGGTCACTCAGCTGTGCCCAACTTCTTGCGACCCCATGCCAGGCTTCCCTGACTTCCGCTGTCTCCCAGAGTTTGCTCAAACTCATAGCCACTGAGTCGCTGATGCCATCCAACCATCTCCTCCTCTGTCGCCCCTTCTCCTCCTGCCCTCAGTCTTGCCCAGCAGGTTACAGGTTAGAACCCAAAGCCTGGGGGAGCTGAAGAGTGTCAGCCAGCCTCACTGCAAGAGAGGAGGAGACGGTCTGGGACCCACATCAGGGGTGCGTCTCACTGTCTCCCCCTTGCTCCAGCTGACACCAGGCCCCCACCATCACTGTGCCTGTCCCCAGAAAGTCCTCGTTCCCACGGTGTCCCACTGGCTGATACCAGTCCTTTTAAAATGTAACTTTGATTTCATCATCTCCCACAGTTACTAAGAATGCCGAATCCCAACCACTAAATCACCAGGGACGAGCAGTTATAGAACCAGGGCAGGATTTAACCCTGAGCTTGGCATCTTAGGTCCTGCACTACTGTATCTGCGAATCCTAATTGTTTGTTCCAGTCAAATGAACGCACTCATCTCTCAGTTTCCCCTCAAACGACACACCATGTCCTTCTTCTCTTCCGCATTTGTCCAAGAAGCTTTGCATGCGGCAGACTAAAGGCATTTTCTCTGAACATTCGTCTGGGAACTTTCTTTGCATCATATTTTATTTCTGCCTTGAGAGATTTTTTTATTTTTGACTGAAGGATAATTGCTTTACAGTATTGCATTGGTTTCTGCCCAACATCAGGATGCCTTTAGAGAATTTAATGAATATGGCACCTATGCTGGTGATCAAGCAATTCAGGCAATTAATGCCCTTATTTATGATGATAATGGTGGTGAGAAGGAATAAATGTCTTATGGAGCAGCCACTGAGTGGGATGACGTCTGTAAGCTCGTAGAGTGGACATACACCTGAGGTCCAGTGTCTGGCAGCTCTTGCTATTTTCTGCTTTCCCAGGACAGTTTTTGTTGCTGATGGCCACTCCAGTCTCACACTAGAACCCAGAGATTTTTAAACTTAATTCTTTCTTGATGACTTTGCTGTCAAAAAATTGTTTTTCTTTTAAAAAGAAGTCTTGGGCTGAGAAAGACAGGCCCTTCCCTCACATTCCTTCTTTTTTTCCCGCTCTGGGAAGAAAGGTCCTGCCATCCACCCCTGCCAGCAGCTTCCCCACCCCATCGCTGGAAGCCACAAGTGACACGGCACACAATCCACTGAAATTTAGAGGTTTCCACCCTCGTGCCAGGCTCCAGGGACATAAATATGAATGAATGGATGACTTCTGACCTTCAGGAGTTTACAGTAAACAGAAGCAGAGAAGTACACTCATTCCTACAACGTTGTGTAATAAGTGCCCTGAGAAGGACCAGGACGAATTCCAGGCGAGAAAGACAGAGCAGTCAGCTCCCTCTGAGGAAGGAAGGAAACTCTTCTTGGAGGAGCTGGTGTTCAGGGGGGTTTTCAAGGACGAGCACTTTCACACCCTGAACGTAAAGGGAAAGGACACAAAGGAAGAGCTTTTTTCAAGACACAAAATGCTAGGAGAACATCCGATGCCCGTTAGGACAATGGGGCCTCGAGCTGGCCAGAGTCCCAAGTGGCTCAGCGCTCCTCTCCAGGCAGCGCTGCTTCCGCTCCATTCCGCGTTTCGGAAACTGCCGAGGCCCACAGGGCTCACCGCAGGCTTCTCAGTCCTGGCCTCTCCCAGCGTCCCTTTGGAGACGGTCAGCCCCGACCAGGAGAAGTGGAAGATGACGCAGGTCAGCTGGAGACCTGGCCAGGATATTCCTAGTGTGTGAGCCTGGGGCTTCCCACGTGGCTCCGTGGTGGAGGGGAAAAAAAAAAGGCCACCTGCCCAGCAGGAGAAGTGGGTTCAATCCCTGGGTCGGGAAGATCCCCTGGAAAAGGAAATGCTGGGTTGCCCACTCCAGTATTCTTGCCGGGAAAATCCCGTGGACAGAGGAGCCTGGTGGCCTACAGTTCACAGGGTCACAAAGCATCCGACATGACTTAGTGACTGAACAGCCGCTAGTGCCAGAGCCTAGGTTAGTTACTCCCTTCTGCTTCAGGGTCTCCAGGTATAAAAAGGATGAAGCACTCGCTCCTTTTTCACCACGAAAGGGACATACCTAGTGGCAAGCTCTCATCAGGCCCTGCGCCTGCGCTGCAGGAAGTGTAGGCCAGTGATCCCCAGGAGGGTACTCTGCTCCACGCCAAGGGTCCCAGGCACTGTGCTGGGGGGGGGGGCGGTCCCCAGTGCATCGCTCCCCTTTGGGAATGAATTCTGCATCCATTCAGAGAACAGCCTGTGTGCCCCACGCAGGGAACCTGGGCAGAAAAGAGACAGAAAACCCCACAGTGTTTACAGCCGCCGGATCTCAGTCTACCCGAAGACGGTCTCCTCCACCAAGCCTGGGGGACGTGGAGGACGGAGCAGGCGCGGAGCCGCCCGGGCGCGCTGGGCGCCGCGGCAGGATCTGCCCCGGGGGCCCCGCCGCCGCGCTGGCGCCGCCCCGCACCGGGGCCCGCGCGGAGCCGAGTGTCTCCTCCGCAGTCGGCTTGCTCTCCCGCGGCCCGGGCGCCGGCCGCAGAGCCTGCGGAGAAGCTCCGCGAACGCGCTCGCTGTGGATCTGAAGCCGCGCTGAGTGGGCTTTGCGTCCCCGTCCCTCTCGTTCCTCTTTATGAAAGCTGACGAACGAGGGGAGGAAATCAGGGGAGAGCCAGCCCGGGATCGCAGGGGACTGGGGGCAGCTCCTCTTCATGGCCTGGTGCATTTTCAGACAGGTAAACACCGCAGCTGACCGCGGCGGCTCAGCGACAGCCCGGAGCGCCCGGGACAGGCGGCCTCACGGGGCAGGCGGGGAGGCAGACGCAGCGGCGGGAGCCGCTCGGTTTGCAGAAACCGCGGGGTGAGGCCCGCGGCCGCCCGCGGCCCCTGGACAGCACAGGCCTCACAGGCCGGGTGGGAGAAAGCCGGCGCCCGGCCGCGCGGCGTGACCGAGGAGCGCGGGACGCGGCGGCTCCAGTGGGCACACGGGCCGCTGCTGCTGCTGCGGTTCACTCGCTCAGGCGTGCCGGCTCTTGCACCCGTGGACCGCGGCGCGCCAGGCCTCCCTGTCCATCTCCAGCTCCCGGAGCCTGCTCAACCTCATGTCCCTTGAGTCGGTGATGCCATCCAGCCGTCTCGTCCTCCGTCACCCTCTTCCCCTCCTGCCCTCCGTCCTTCCCAGTTCAGCTCTTCTCCCGTGCAGCTGACCCCGGACAGCACGAGGCCTTCCTGGGAGTGGCACCTTCACCCCCGGGCGGGCGCTGGCTGCCGGGCCGCTTCTCCTCAGGCTCAAGGCTCAGTTTGCTCATCTGTAAAATGAGGCTTCCCTGGTGGCTCAGATGGTAAAAAATCCGTCTGCAACGCAGAAGACCCGGGTTCAATCCCTGGGTCGGGAAGACCCCTTGGAGAAGGGGATGGCAGTCTGCTCCAGCATTCTCGCCTGGGGAATGCCAGCGTGGTGGACTACAGTCCACGGGGTCGCAAAGAGTCAGACACGACTGAGCGACTAACACTTTCACTTTCTTCTACTTCAAACTGCTCACTGGTGAGGTGAGAGAGGATGAGCACCAGAATTAAATAAAAATAGTGTAAATGAAAAACACCATCCAGATTCCCTGCAAGGGGCTGGCCACCGCTTCTGTCATCCAATTCAGAGCTTCTGGACCTGAAAAGAAGTAGCACATCCGGCTTGATAAAGAGGAAAGGAAGTCCATGTAAACAGACCCCTGAGGTGGTGCAGAAGAAGGCCTCCAGCACACAGGGAATGAGGACGTTCAAAACCCTAAAGAAGAATATGGTTGTGAGTGAGCACAGGAGACTCTCATCTGAGAAACCTGTTGAAGGTGCAAATTCCAGAGCTGAAAAGCACAGTATTTGAAATGGAAAACCCACTGACGGGTTAAACAGCAGAGCAGATACAGCAGAAGAAAAATAAACAAACTTGAAAAAAAAATTTTTTTTAACCTGCTGAAACAAAGGGAAATAAGACCTAACGGAGTCTTAGAGGCCCCTGAGACAGTATCACACATTGTAACATGCGTGAAACTACAGTCAAGAAGAAGAGAGAGAGACTGGGGTAGAAACATTTAAAAAAATCACACCTGGATACATAACCACCACAGGGTTGAAGATTAGAAAAACAATCTTTTTTTATTTTAAAATATATTCCCTTGGCAGCACGTGAAGCATGTGGGATCTTAGTTCCCCGATCAGGGATCAAACCCATGCCCTTCTCATGGAAGTTTGGAGGCTAATCGCTGGACCACCAGGGACATCCCAAATGACAATCTGAAAGTCAGCCAGGGAGGAGAGACAGATCGCCTGCAGGGACACAGTGATGTATTGATGACAGGTTTCTCATCAGGAAAAACTAAACAGAGCCCAGAAATCAATAGAATGACAATATAAAGGAAGGAAGAAAGAGAAAGTGTCAACCCGGAATTCTACAATAATGAAAATATCTTTCAAAAATAAAATGCTTTTCAAAAGTAAGACGTTTTCAAGCAAACAAAAGCTGGGAGAATTCATCACCATCATATTTGCTCGAGAAAGAAGTTACTCAGGCTGAAGCCAAGTTAGACCAGATGGAAACCAAACTCCACAGGAAGGCAGAAAGAACCCAGAAGCGTCTCTGCAGCTTTTCAGCTCGGGAGGCCGACACCCATCTGCACATTCCAACAACTCCTTGTCTGCCTGGAATAGGTTTATTCAAAAGGCAAAGATAACTGGGATGCTGATGATAAATTATAATGATAATAAATTATAATTATAATTATTAACAGTCAAATAATAAGTGTCTTGTGCTGTAAGACTCTCTGGCCCCACCCTACCTCTAAGGCAAAACCAGTGGGTCTAATACCTTTTGATATTGTCCAGACAGAACTATTAGCTTCATTTTTGCAGTTTCCCTGGTTTCCAAATGAGGAAAAGAAAACTTCACCTCCGCTTCATAAGCTAAGTGGGTTTCTGTGGATGTTGATTCCAGCAGTCCTCGACACCATCAGAAAGACATCACCTGTGTATCTCTTTATGCAGAATATAGTTGTTGTTATTTGATTGCTAAGTAATGTCCGGCTCTTTGTGACCCCGTGGATTTCATGCAGCACCCCAGGTTTCCCAGTCCATCACTGTCTCTGGAAGCTTGCTCAAACTCATGCCCATCGAGTCGGTGATGCCATTCAACCATCCCATCTTGTCGTCCCTTCTCCTCCTGACCTCAATCTTTCCCAGCATCAGGGTCTTTTCCAATGAGTCAGCTCTTCACATCAGGTAGCTAAAGTATTGGAGCTTCGGCTTCAGCATCAGTCCTTCCAATGAATATTCAGGGTTGATTTCCTTTAGGATGGACTGGTTTGATCTCCTTGCTGTCCAAGGGATTCTTAAGAGTCTTCCCCAATACCACAACTTGAAAGCATCAGTTCTTTGGTGCTCAGCCTTCTTTATGGTCCAACTCTCACATCCATACATGACCTCTGGAAAAACCATGCAAAAGATGGCCACTCAATATCACTCGGGAATGACAAGAAAACCTTGATAGCTACTGAAGACTTGGAAAGAATATAGCTTGAACAATAAAGAAAATTAATTATACATTTATATCATCGACTTGAAAATTCACCATTGGAAATCTTGCTTGATCACCAGAGAGACACTGCAAGCGTCTGCACAAGCAGATTGCACAGGGAAGAGCGAGTATGCTGTGGCTACAAGCATGGGTCTCTCTGCACCAGGGGTGGGTCCTCTGGAACAATAAGGATGCTGATATTAGTGAGAGCGCCTGCCACATCCTCCAGGATAGAAACACAGCCTCCAGAGAGACAGAGGGACCGCGCTCTTCCCACCCAGCCCTGCTGGTGACACACTCCAGGAGCTGTCTTTCCAGATAAAAGATGGAAAGTATTTCCCTACCCAAAATACAATTTTTTAAATAAAAATATCCATGGATGGAAGGTGAAAGAGAAAAGTGAAAGCGAAGTCGCTCAGTCATGTCCAAGTCTTTGCGACCCCATGGACTGTAGCCCTGGAGAAGGCAGTGGCACCCCCTCCAGTGCTCTCACCTGGAGAATCCCAGGGACGGGAGAACCTGGCGGGCTGCAGTCCATGGGGTCACTAAGAGTCAGACACAGCTGAGTGACTTCACTTTCACTTTTCACTTTCATGCATTGGAGAAGGAAATGGCAACCCACTCCAGTGCTCTTGCCTGGAGAATCCCAAGGACGAGAGAGCCTGGTGGGCTGCCGTCTATGGGGTCACACAGAGTCAGACACGACTGGAGAGACTTGGCGTCAGCAGCAGCAGCAGACTGTAGCCCACCAGGATCCTACGTCCATGAGATTTTCCAAGCAAGAGTACTGGAGTGGGTTGCCATTTCCTTCTCCAGGGGAGCTTCCCAACTCAGGGATCAAACCTGGGTCTCCCGCCTTCTAGGCAGACGCTTTACCATCCATCTGAGCCACCAGGGAAGTCCCCCGTGGGTGGAAGCCGGCATCTAAGGTCAGTGAGTGGGTTTCCCCAGAGGAAGCGGGACCTGTTCTGGGTGAGAAAGCAGGCAAGGAGGGCAGCGTCGCTGGGTGAGCTGTGTCCACCGCCCGGGAAGGCCTGGTCTTGGGAGCTGGTCTCCTGTCAGGCTGGGTAGGGTTGTGACTGGCGGTGGGGGTAGGTCTCGGCAGCCACATCCCAGCGCTAGAGGGTCATTCTGTTCACTCACTGATCCGTTAGTGAAATGTTTTTCCCGCGCTCCATGAGTGCCAGCATCGCTGAGAGATCCAGGGATGAGCAGGGACGACTACACAGCTCCGGAGACAGTGGGGACCCAGCAGGCGAAGCAACAGACACCCTCAGACCTTCAGTACACGGCCTCCTGCAGGCTGTCATGCAGACAGCCAGCGAGCCCTGAGACCAGGGCACAGCGGAGCCAGCCCCGGCGTCCCAGAGGCTGGGGAGGGCCCCGCAGAGGAAGCGGCGCCTCCCAGCAGGCCTGGAGGATGCTTAGGAAGAAGCCGGGAGGCAAAGACATCGTGCTTTCCATCAGTTCACTCCAGGGGGAAAGTCCAAGTAGAAGGGTGATCATCTCCTTAGAAATCGTACATGACGGATTTTCCGCAGTTCCATCCAACTGTTGAGAGTTCATCCAACGTGCTTTCTGGAGCTGCCACGGAAAATGTTGAGACAGCTTTCGAAGCTGATGAGTGTTGCAATCATGAGGGAACCACACACTTTTACGAACCCTGAGTTAAAAAACCACAGTTTTCCAAGTGCCCTCATTTACCTGGAACTAAGCATTTGTTTAATTTATTTTTGGTCCAAAAATAGAGACATGATTTGGGCATAGATAAACTTGGTTTAAAAGATCCTTTTTCCTGGTCTCTGATGACCCACAGCCAACTACCGTGCCCAGAGTTGAAGCCTCAACGTGGTAGTCAGCCTTCCGTCCTCAGGGCGCTGCTCCTTACCTATGCCCAGTCTTTACACTTAGAAGTCAAGTTGGAAAGTGACGGGACTCGACGGCTGACCCGGGAACAGAGGCAGCCTCACGATCTGCTTGGTTTCCTGGCTGCTGCCAAGGGTTGACAGTGTTTCTTCAGTTTATCTGAAGGATTTATTTGAATCTAAATTTATTGAATTGCAATTTATATGAACGCTATCAACACACAAAATTTCCTTTAAAAAAAGAATAACGCTTTAAAATCCCACATCTTAAGAGATGAGCAGTGTCGAAGAACAGATTTGCAAAACAGGAAGAGAGGAGGCAGGTCCTGGAGACCCCAGGGGGTTAGAACTAAGCAAGATGTAGGAAACGAGCCTCAGGGAGGCAGAGGGTAACTTTTGTTCTCTGGTATTTCTCCTCTGGACCTGTATGACATGAGGCCCACCCTTGCCATCCACTCCAGTGCTTCGGGTTTCAAACCATCCTTCACCTGCCCTTTGCACTGGATTCTCACCTCAAAATGGAAATAGTAATAAAGCTAAAAATTAAGCATTATGAAAAAAAGAAATGAATGTCCCGGAACATCTCACGTGTTTAACTGCTACAACGTTCTAAAATGCTCAGCAAAGCAAACCCCGCGTACCCGCGTAGTTCCATAGTAATGACGAGTCGCACGGCTGTGCAAAGTGCACAAGCAGGCAAGTCTCAAAAGAGGAAATTCACGAGGCCGACAAACGTAAACGGGAAGCATTTGCCCTCCCTGGACGTTAAAAGGGACGTACCGACTTCATCTGTCACATCAGAAAAGTTGAGAGAGGTTGCCTACTGTAGGGAACCTATACAGTTGTGAAGATCTGAAGATGGATGCCCTCTTGGAATGCAATTTACATATTAACAGCCTGAAAAAGTCATATGGTTTCACCTATTAATTCTACTTCTGGGAATCTGTCCTAAAGAACCCCAAATTCAGAAGAGAAATTATGCAAAAAAATTTCCATCATGGCATGGTTTACCATAATGAAAAATTCAAAACAACTTGCTTACCCAACATCAAATACATGGTTAACCAAATACTACAGTCTGTAAGTGGTTTTCAGAATATTTCATAACTGGTCTCATCAAGCAGGGCATGGCCATAAAAAGATGCTTGCTGACCAACATGGACGCTGACTTGATGCCATATTGGAGTCCGTGGGCAGAATATCAGATTTGTATGAGCACATTTCAAATGTACTTTTTATAGCTGTGGAAATGTCGTTTGTAAGAGTGTCCTAGAAAATGGAAGAATACTTGTTATATGTAAACATATATTTGAATAGTTCAGAAGTCTGGTCAGCCATAGTTAAATCTGAGCCTGGGTGTTACAGATTTTTTCTTCTTTGTGCCTTATTTTATTTTCCCAATTTTCTATAAATAGAGAAAAATGAAACAGCCTCAGTGTTTATGTTTATAGTCAGAGAGAGAAAATAAAATGGCCTCGGTGGCACAGCTCTAAACGTTCACATCTCTTCATTTGTCTGTCCCAGGACGGCCACAGGATGCCATCCTTCAGCCTAACTGAGTGTGTTAATCAATTTTTATGCCTATCGGTGGAACTGTGTGGAAAACATTATCCACAGTTAAAATAACCAAGGGCACCATTTCCACTTTTGCATCTGATCCCATTGCTGTGCTAACATTTAGAGATTTGGAAAGTGTATTTAGGAGATGAGGTTAAGTTAGTTTTTTAATCAAAATTTTTATTGAGATGACTGTAGATTTGCTTAGGGACACTGACGTCACAGAGACTCCCTCAACTTGACCTGAGTGTCTACTTAGTTCTGTATGACTGATTTATCACACATGCACGTGAGCATCTCCACATCCCATCCACACACAGAGCCCACCGTCACCTCAAACACAAAGAGGAAACCAACTTGTCTGTTTGTGTTAAATTATCAACAGAGTTGCCAGAAAACCAAAGACTTTGCAAAACTTCTAATATAAACTGGGGCTCTGGCCAACCTCAAGCTTACTCAGCAGGCCTCTGAGACACAGGCAAGGTGTGAGACCCACCGGGAGACTCATCTTCAGAAAAGCGGCTGAATAACCTCCTCCCACCCGTATATATCTTTTAATCGAGAATCGAAAAAGGCAGTTCAAGGTGACCACACTGTTCGGTCCAACATCTAAGGAAGTCAGAAAGCAATGAAAATTGGGACTCTCCGTGCACGGAGGCGTGTGTCCGCTTGGTAAGCATTTCCAGTTGCGGTCACCAGAGGGTTCATGGAGGAGATATGAAAGACGTGAGACGTTTCATCTGTGTTTCCTACGTTCTCGGTGTTCAGTGTCTCCTGTCCTGAGTGCTTGATCTTCTTTTATCACAGATGCCAAACTTTTAACTCGGGGACGTAAGATGTAAGAGGGTGATGGCGGCCACTTTGTTCCCCCGACACAGACACAGTGCTTTTCAGGACAGGATGCCCTGCCTGGCGTTCCGCGTAAGATTACAGCCGACCAAGTCACAAAGACATGAAAGCAATAAATCTTCCTTTGTGCAGAAATCAAACCCATCACACACTCAGGTCCCAAGGGGAGGAGGGGTGGGGGAGGGGGGAAGGGCGAGGGGCAGGATTGATGGAGGGCATTAATTACTTCCCCTCACTGAAAATTAGAGAAAAGAAAGAGAAAAGCCACAAGCCTGCCGTTTCTTCCATTGCTCATTCATTGCCAGTCGTGAAGTCCCCCTGCAAAGGTGTGTCTCTGCGGTAAATCTACCTCGAAACTAAAACTCGCCAGGATAAGATCACGCAGATTCAGGATCTGAAAGGCAAAACTCCTGAAGCGAGATTTCGGAATCACTGATGCCAGTCTCCTGCGAAATGAAGCTAGAGTGCAGGAGGATCCGAATGCCGTCATGGACCGCGGACAGCGTGTGCTTCAGAGCCAGTGGGCGGCCTTCAGGCGATGACACTGAGAAAGGGCCGAGCCCTTCTTTGTCCTGGAAACCTGCTCACTTCACATCCTTTCCCCCCAAAAAGGACAGATGATGAGTAAATGGAGGGATAAAATTCCAAAAACCCAGCACCGAAGATCGAAATTCCAAACTGGAAACTTGCTGACATTAAAATGTAACTCACCACACTAAAAGAAAATGATCTGTGTTGGAATGAACGTCAGCCTCCCTCTAAGGACACTTAACACATCTTTCAACAGACCAAAGCTGCGGGCAGCAAAGTGGGACGCCCGCGAGGCCAGAGCCCTCGTGACCAGGGTCCTTCACAAGACCCAAGCTTCACGTGGCACGTGGCAGGGAGCCTCCCGCCAACAAGCATACGGCTCCAAGCAAGCCTAACTCCTTGGGAACACAGTCCCCCCAAGTTTCCCCGACCCAAGTGTGTTCACCTATGATTCACTGTTGCAAATGCATTGTGATGTTCAACAAAATAAAACACAAACTCCTAGCGATTTATTGCTTCCCCAAGGGCAGTTTAAACCCCAAAATGTTCTCCTGATAGTTACCCACTTTCTTTATTCTTTATACACAGATAAAGAGAAATTAGTTTTCTAAGCACCTTGTTATGTCAAGAAAAACAGCTTGTTTAGAGAGAAAAAAAGAAATGAGAAAGGAAAAATGAACAGCTAGAGTCTGGAAACTGCTGGCATTCAAGATGAAAAGATGGTAGAACCTTGCTTAAAAATAGCAGGATACTCCGGTTTTGTGAGTTCAAGTCAAATAATTTCACACTGGCACTTGGAGCTACTAATATTCCACATACCAAGAAATTTGATAAATGGTGTCCCTTGACTGCTCTTAAGGGAACAGATTTTTCGCAGTATTATGTATTCATTCACATGTAAGCTAGCTGCGTATTTAAAGCCACAATAAATTAAACTCAGTACTTTGATACACGAACCACATTCATCGGAGGTTTCTAGGAACTGGATTTAAATCAAATACTGCATAAACGGTGACAGAATTTTACTTCAAACTCTTCCCTCATCAAGCTTTACGAAGTCAAGTGCAAGTATTTACCACATTGTATAAAGCTCAAAGGAGCTTGAGCACAGAGCGCCTTCAGCTAAACAGCTTTATTTACCTGGCTCATTCTGAAGCTCTGATTCTATTCGGGGAGTAGTCGGGTTAGTCAGTTAACTACCTGGACGTTAAATTCCACCCGAAGCTCGATTTGCAAGGCTCTGAAGACAGGCGTCGCCGCACCTCAGCCTGTTGCGCTGTTTCCCCGGAGCCCACTGGGTTAGCAGGCTGGCTTTGCGGACGTGTGCTAGTCGACTGTGAGGACATGACAAAAAATGCCAGGTGTGTGTGTGCGTGCCAAGTCCTGTCAGTCCCGTCCGCCTCTGCGACCCCATGGACTCTCGCCCACCAGGCTCCTCAGCCCATGGGCTTTCCCAGGCAAGCACACTGGAGCAGGTGGCCATGCCCTCCTCCAGGGGGCCTTCCCTACCTAGAGGTCGAACCCTCATCTCTACTGTCTCCCACATTAGCGAGCAAGCTCTTTGCCACTAGTGCCGCCTGGAAAGTGTACGTTCCAGAGTCAACACCAAAATCCTCATGCCTAGGTCACTTCAGGTGCCCAGACCCGCTAATCCTTGCCTGTGATTATGTCAGTCCGCTTCTCCAGGAAAGCAGGGCCCAAAGGAGCTGGTCGATGGATAAAATGATAGGTAGGCAGCTAGGGAGAGAGCAGGTGACTAGGCCCAGTGGGCTCCTCTGTCCGTGGGATTCTGCAGGCAAGAATACTTGAGTGGGTTTCGCAATTCCCTTTTCCAGGGGATCTTCCTGACCCAGGGGTCGAACCCGGGTTCCATGTGCTTTGCAGGTGGATCCTTTAACCGTCTGAGCCACCAGGGAAGTCCAGATAAATAGATAGCAGGCAGACAAAAAGAAGACGGAGGCAGATGGGTAGATGACAGGCAGGTAGGTAGACGATAGACAGATTCACGATGACAGATGGTAACTGGGTAGATAGAGTCTGAGGGATTTGCTCGCATGACTGTGGAAGGCTGGCAGATCTGAAATTCACAGCAAACTTAATGCAGTCGTAAAGGGGCCAAGTTGCTTCTTCTGGGGAAACCTTGGTTTCATGTGGAAGGTCTTTACCCGTTGGGAGGAGGCCTGTCTGCCTTACAGAGGTGATCTCCTTTGCTCAAAGTCACTTGACTACAGATGCATATCTGCAAACCTCCTTCACATCAAGGAGAGTGTTTGATCAGGAAACTGGGCGCTGCTCCTCGGCCCCCCAGAGGCCTCTCACCAACCATCGCGGTAACTCTACAGCCTACGGAAGCAGCAGAGGGGATGGCAGGAACCAAACAAGTCCCGAAAACACCCTGGCAGGAGACACCTGGAAGCAAAGTCCCGTGTTCACAAAATCCACGGCATTTGCTAAAACTGGGAATTCAGAGAAAATCCATTCAGGAAAATTCCTCCTGGGCATGGGCAGAGCTCAAGCTTCCTCACCAGAAAATGTTAGGATTCAGACTAAAGTCCTAAGACTCTGCCTTGAGATAAAGGGAAGTCGAGACCAACATCAAGGCTGGTGCAGAAGCAGAGGCTTGGAGTCCGCGTCTGTGGGAACAGAAGAGTTCCCAAGGGTTACTCCCTGTTTGACGCGATCATTATTCTCAACAGGAGGAAATGGATCAGGCTTTCTATGGTGTAACATCTGTACGTGATTCACAAGTTCAACAACACTTCCCAGCTGCCATCACTTTCGTTTCTCAACCAAACCTGTGAGAACGGATGGTCGGCGCGCATGACGGCGGTCACCGTGTACCGTGAAGACAGTCCCAGCATCACACACACGCAATCGCGCGGTAAGGACCACGCCTTCGGAGCCAGCATCCAGCTCTTTCCTTCTTGGGCCCACAGAGGCAAACCCCCCACACACACCCCCGCCCCTGCCTCACGCAGCAGAGGCCTAAGCAACTGTTTGCCAAAACAGGCTCTAAAGGGAGTGGCTTTAAGTCTCCAAGCAAGAAATACAAAAGGCCATTAACATGTAAAGCAGTGCTTGACCCTGCCAGTCATCAAAGAAACTCACTAAAACAAAGCTTCCGCTTTTGAAATTGACAAGATGCAGGTCTGTCTGGTGTTTATAGGCTCAGTTACCGCCTGCAAAGTCTCGTTCCGGGCCATCCATCACTTTTTCCATAATAACATTTTATCCAAAGTTTCTTACACTTATCTTGATTTGGTGTCAAACAAGCTTGTCCCTGTATCTAAATTCATCTTGAAAAAGCAAGGGTGGAAGGAGAATTTCAGCCATCTAATGGCTCAGAAGGTAAAGAATTTGCTTGCAAGGCAGGAGACCCGAGATTGATCCCTGGTCGGGATGATCCCCCGGAGAAGGCACGGCAGCGCACTCCAGTACTCTTGCCTGAGAACTCCTTGGAGAGAGGAGCCTGGCGGGCTACTGCCCGTGAGGTCGCAAACAGCTGGACACAACTTAGCAACTGAACAGCAACAATAACAGCCTTCCTTTTAAGGCTGACACTGTGTCACTATTCACCTAGAACCAGTGCCTGAGAATGTGAAGTCACATGTGAGCTGCAAACAGGAAGCCGACACAGAACCGAGTGATCCAGGGTCCCTGAGCTGCATCCCTCCTCCAGCTTCCAAATATGCTGCCCAGCCCCCTGGTCTGTGCTCATGTTAATCTGAGGATCCCATCAGGATAATGACATGCTTAGCAAATGGAAAGCCGTGTGAACTGCACCCCACTGCCCTCAGTGGAGTTACTGTACTCCTCAAACTGTCCTTGGGGGAGAAAAAGAAAAAAAGTGAGCAATGCGGTCGTGAGGAGTCTTTCATGCAAGTAACAAAATATGGCCAGTATAGCAGGAGGGAGAAAAGTGGGAGAGCAGAGCTAAACTGGCTTCAAAAATGCAGCATCTCCCACAGGTCAGGAGAGAAAAGATTAGTGCGTGACGTGATTACACAAACGCCAGAAGAAACACACATTCAGAATAATGCACGTTTAGAAACCCCATAAACAGATTCGAAATACTGTTTTGGAAAAAGATATTTCACCGTAGAAAACATACCAAGGTTTAGTTCCCTTCTCCACGAGCATTCTCACAAAACACAAAGAGAAAAGTTAAAAATACAGACTGACAATAAAATGCAAACAAGTCTTCAGTATCATGAAGGGACTTTAAACTGCAATGAGAGGTAGGTTTTTATCCACCAGAGTGAAAAAAATAAATAGTCTGATAAACCAAGTCTTCAGTAAAGCCGGAAGTCAGCACACACTCTCATGCTTTGGAAAAACTGGCTGACCTCTTCGGAGGTCAGTTTACAGCGGTGGGTGATCAGCTATTGGAAACGCGTGTCCCCTTTGCCCCAGCAATTCCACTTCCAGAACTACATTCGCTATACGAACAGCCACATGAGTCTGTGCCTCATGCTCCGCAACACTCCTGCAGCGTTCTTGGAAACTAGGGAAAGCATCCGAAACAGGCTAAGTGCTCACGAGGATGCGCCTGTTGGATTTATTACAGAATATCCTCCCGAGGAGCGTCTTTCAGTCCTCTGGAAAAACGAAGCCTGGAGAAAAGTGTGAGTGATAGGAAATGAAGAAAGAGAGCAGGTCGCAGAAGAGAGCTCCAGCATGACGGCCTCTGGGTAAGGACTTTTGCGCACCCGGGAACGTCCCCAGGGGTGACAGAAAGAGGGAAATTTCACTGTTTACTTGGTGCCACTCAGGAACATTTGGAATGTTGCCCACAAAATAAGAAACTAAAGCAAAAACTAGAAAAACTAAATTCGAGCGGTAATCTAGTCCTTGTATACTGTTGTATTTTAACAGGCTGAGTTTAGAGCGCTGACTTGGCTTGGGAAAGACATTGGGTGAAAAAGCCCATCTGACATGATAATTTTAGGAGAATTCCTTGTTAAATGGGATTTAACTACTTTTCGCTATAACACATCAGCAAATCTTTATTTCCCAACTCACATTAGAGCGCTCAACCACTGCAGGAAGGTATCTGTCAGAGTTACTTACTGACAATAAACAACCAAGAACTTACTTTACCACCTTACTGTAATTTGACATTACCATTCCCTGTTTCCAAAACTGCGTACTCTTCACCGTTCTTTCATTTTGCCAAATGCACATCTTTTATCCAAAGCCAGGTTAGAAGTTAAAGCCAAATTTTCTTCTGTGCAAAGTACATCCAGACAGTTTGAGCAGCTGTGTTTTTGATTTCTGTGATGCTAAGCTCGTTCATTGCTCTCCGACGCTCAGGTCTGCTCCTAAGCCAGTTAGCCCATGACACCACGCTTCTTAAGAAACACGAGGCTTTCAAGTGGGGAGTGTGGTTCTTCATAGGAATAGACCAGCCGGCCCTCTTTCAGATAGCCATCTTCTCCTGCATGTCCTGCCTGCAGCCAGACTTCACTCTGCATCCACCGCATTCTTTCCAAACTTGGAGAAAGTCATTGCTTTATCTTTCCTCCACTAGGCGCTCTTGCATTCCTTCTGCTCCAATTCCAGAATAGATTCTGAAGCAGAGGAAATGGAAAATAGGAAAAACATCTCCACTGAAGACTCAACTCACCTGAAAAGAATTCAACGCTAAATTATTTAGGCCACTTAAAACATCATTTTCAAGATATCCATCAGCTGTGATTGACTTGCAAAGTTTTACTGGAGATGGACAAAGAGCCCGGAGAATGTTCAGTGTGAAGCTCATTATAATGCCCACCCCCTTATCCCAAGGGAGAAACATCTCTGGAAAGGGGGACTCTGAAAGAGTTCACTGACCTCCCTTAATCCTGCCCCTGGGCTGAGAACCACAGTCAAAAGCAGTAGAATATAAGAGTAACATATGAGGACATCCCTGGTGGCCCAGGGGTGAAGACATTGCCTTCCTGCAAGGGTGAAGAGGCTGTCTTCCTGCAGGGGTTACAGGTTTGATCCCTGGTTAGATAATATATTCAAAAGCAGAGACATCACTTTGCCAACAAAGGACCATCTAGTCACGGCTATGGTTTTAACAGTGATTGTGTATAAATGTGAGAGTTGGACTGTGAAGAAAGCTGAGCACCAAAGAATTGATGCTTTTGAACTGTGGTGTTGGAGAAGACCCTACAGAGTCCCTTGGACTACAAGGAGATCCAATCAGTCCACCCTAAAGGAGATCAGTCCTGGGTGCTCTTTGGAAGGACTGATGCTAAAGCTGAAACTCCAGTACCACCTCATGCGAAGAACTGACTCATTGGAAAAGAGTCTAATGCTAGGAGGGATTCGGGGCAGGAGGAGAAAGGGACAACAGAGGATGAGATGGCTGGATGGCATCACTGACTGGATGGACATGGGTTTGGGTGAACTCCGGGAGTTGGTGATGGACAGGGAGGCCTGGAGTGCTGCGATTCATGGGGTCGCAAAGAGTCGGACACGACTGAGCGACTGAACTGAACTGAACTGAACAGGGAAGTAAGATCCCACACGCCTCAGGGCCAAAAAACCAAAACATAAAACAGAAGCAGTATTGTGACAAATTCAATACTTTTTAAAAAAAGAAAAAAGTTCCCTGGTGGCTCAGAGGGTAAAGCGTCTGCCTGCAGTGCAGGAGACCCGGGTTCAATTCCTGCATCGGGAAGACCCCCTGGAGAAGGCAATGGCACCCCACTCCAGTACTCTTGCCTGGAGAATTCCATGGACAGAGGAGCCTGGTGGGATACAGCCCATGGGGTCTTGAGGAGTCGGACACGACTGAGCGACTTCACTTTCACTTTCAACATTTCTGTTTGAAGTTGCAGACACCTCACAGAGTACTTCTAACTATGGGTTTAAAAGGGACTTTTTCAACTTATTTTTTTCTCTAGTGATTTGGAAAAACGAAAATATGTTTTTCTATTTGACAGAGGTATTCTAGAAGAACTCAGAGTGTGAACTAAAGTATAACTGCTTTATATTTGAAATGGTGTTTGCCTGGGAAGACACAGACGAGAACGGAAAGACCAGAGATTACGCCCTACGTCCAAGAAATGGGTTCACAGGAGCCTGAACATCCCTGCAAGAAGCTGTGGGCCAGCAGCCCGGGTGCCTGCTGGCCTGAAGCCCCTGAGAGGAGATGGGACTGAGCTTCCTCAGGTCCTCAAAGCATGAACAAATGGTGCTTAGCTTTTATGATAAGGAAAGACACTTCCCCCTGCATTAAACGGGCAGATTTTTCCCACCGTTATAAAAGGGCTACAGTTTATCCACTCGCCTGCTGAAGGACAAGTTTTGGCAATAATGAATTAAGTAGTTACAATCTGGGTGGTGCGATGGTGAAGAATCTGCCTGCTAATACAGGAGACGCAAAAGACACAGGCTCAAGCCCTGGGTTGGAAAGACCCCCTGGAGTAGGAAACGGCAACCCACTTCAGTATTCTTGCTGGGAACTCCATGGACAGAGGACCCTGGCGGTCTACCAACCATGGGTTTGCAAAGAGTGGGACACACGACTGACCGGCTGAATGTTAAAAAAGAGCTCTTTTGTTATCACGTGGCGACTGTGACTGCGGAGCAAGCTCCTCTATTCTCAGGGGCACTTACTTCATCTCAACCACCTCGCAAGTCAATCTCTTACACACCTTTAGTCCTCTGAAGTTTGGATCATGGTCCACGGCGATTGCTTTCTTGGTGACTAAATTCTTCTGAAACAGTGGTGTGAGGTCTCTGCTAGTTCCCTCTCCCTGCAGCCCCTGGGGCCCTGCTTCCCCGTGGGCTTGGCTGGTCCCCATTCCCTTCATCCTTCGCCCTCTTCTGGTTCCTCTCCCCTCTGTCGTTCGGAACCCCTGAAAGAGTCTGCAGACGCCTTCAGAAGCCAGGATGCATCAGAGCCAGCCCTGCAGTCGCCTGGAGGGAAGAAGGTTCAGGACCACGAACAGTTACTTTCATCCGTGTGATGGTCCCTCCCTCCCCACGCAACATTTTGTGCTTCAGAGGATGACCCCAGAAGCTCTGAGATGCTCCCCTCCATATTACAGCTCCCACATTTATTTTCCTATTGAAGTATAATGTGCAATGTTATATTAGTTTCTAATGTGCAACTAAGTGACTTGAGTGTGTGTGTGTGTGTGTGAGCGCATGCGTATATGTGTATTTGGTCATGTTTGACTCTCGTGACCCCGTGGACTGCAGCCCGCCCGGCTCCTCTGTCCACAGGATTTCCCAGGCGAGAATAGTGGAGTGGGCTGCTATTTTCTCCTCCAGGGGAATCTTTCGACCCAAGGGTTGAACCCAAGTTGCCTGCGCCTCCTGCATTTTCAGGCGGGTTCTTTACCACTAGCACCATCTGGGAAGCCATAGATATATATATATATATATTCTTCTTTAGGATCAACACGTCTGGATCTGTGGCTCCTCTTCCCAGAGGAGAGCCAGAGAGGAGTGTCAGGCGGCCAGCTCCTGGAAGAGATGACCACACAGATCAGGTGGGACCACATTTTTTCTCCCTTCCCTTCTCCTCGGAGAAGGCAGTGGCACCCCACTCCGGTACTCTCCCTTCTGCTCAGGCTACAGGCCTGTAGAGATGGTTCTCCCTGCCTTCAGCCAAATGGAGATAGCAAGATGTCCCAGAGAGGGCAGACAAATCTGAGGTTCCCAGATCCTTCAAGAGGTCCCAGGGCCAGGGAGTGTTCCAAGTGTCCCAGGAGGTGGGGGCGGCCTCCGCAGGGAGCAGTGAGGTCCCTGGGAGGAAGCCAGGACTCGGGGACCTGAGCTGGTGTCCATGTGTCTGGCAGCCCCTGGCATGGGCTGTCTGTCCCCTTTAAAATTGTTAGGTTTGCTAATAAGGAGGTCAGGCTGGAAGACCCCTTAGGCTTCATCCCAACAGGCCCCTAAGGGTTGCTGTCTCAGTCCACTGGGGCGCCTACTGCAGAGCCCCAAGGCTGGGTGGCTTATGAGCAGCGGAGGTTTACTCCTCACAGTTCTGGGCTAGAAATCCGAGGGCAGGGTCTCAGCACGGTGCAGTCTGCTGAGGGTCTCTCTGGGTTCCAGATCTCTGCCTTCTGCCAGGGGCCCCACTGGGGGAAGGGTTGGGGAGCTCCCTGGAGTCTCTTTTATAAGGACCCTTGTCTAATCCCCTTAGCACATCCCTGCTGGCTCGGACAGTAAAGAGTCTGCCTGTCATGTGGCAGACCTGGGTTTGATCCTTGGGTTGGGAAGATCCTCTAGAGAAAGGAAAGGCAACCCATTCCAATGTTCTTGCCTGGAGACTCCCAGGACCGAGGAGCCTGGTGGTCTATGGTCCATGGGGTCACAAAGAGTCAGACACGACTGAGCGACTAAAACTTTCGATCCTTCCTGGGGGCTGCACCCTCACAGCCCAGTCACCTCCCGAAGTCTAACGCCATCACCTCGAGCATCCGATTTTCAACCTATGAATCTGGCGGGCGGCCAGGGAGGGCCATTCAGACATTCAGACCACAGCAGCTGAGAAATGAGGGGCTCAGAGTGGACCACAGTCCTGAGGGAGTCCTCCTGAAGGAATCACTGATTTGAAGAACGTCCATCAGGGACCCCTGAAGAGGGGGTGTTGGGGAGCCTGGGTCTTAGGTCACAGGAAAGAGCTTGAGAGTCTGGATTTCCTGTGGGGCAAAGCCATGGCAAAGTAGGGGTTGGTGGAGGAAGAAAATGAACTGCCCTTTTCAAAATACTGGCGACTGTGTTTACCCAGAAATAGGGCAGGGGTCCTCCTCACCCTTCTCCCTCCTCCTGAGACCCTCTGACAGCACCGGGCCCATTGCCCGGGGGCCACTCAAAGACACTTGAAAAACATCTTCTGTTACCTTGTTTATCTGGAGAATCAGTTCCAAATTCCCAGTAACAGGCCTGAACATGAACTAGGGGCCGTCACCCCGCTGTGAGAGGGCCCTGTCTGGGAAGGAGAGAGTCAGTCTGACCCCCGGGAAGCACGCATCCGCTCTGGCTCCTTGCGGGCAGTGATGGGAGACGTTCGTGTCTTAAAGAAGACAGGGCAAGAAGGACAGAATGACTCGATTCGAGACTTTAAAGGGGAAAAAATGTTTCTTTTCAAGAAACAACAGCCGTAGCAGCATCTGAGGCGGCATGCACTGATCATTCGGTGGGGGAAAAAAGGCAGTGAAGAAGGAAGTCAGTGTAGAGTTCTCACGGCAAGTGAATTATAAAACCACTGAAGTCTAGATCAAAGTCGAGCCTTCCGATCAGCCCGTGTGCTCATTAGCAGACGACGCTGCCATCCGCCTATTTTTAGCTCGGGGACAGGAACGCTTTCGACGCCACGTGACCGGACGGCAACACAGGTGCCCGAAACGAGGGCAGGTGTCTTTTTTCTCCGCTTGGGAGCAGAGCGCTAGGCTTGCTTGAGCAAACAAGAACGCCTCCTGCTGAGCAGCGACTGCTCTTTTTCCATCTCGAGACCATATTTTGTGTCCTACATAAGAGAGCCATGTGTGATTCAACAGGGCCTTCCAAGCTCGAGGACACACAGTTTCTTCACATATGTACTCAAGCATAAACTTCCAGACTACAAATGTCAGCACACCACGCGTTTAAAAAGCCCCCGGGGAGTTTTCTGTGGCTGTTGGGATAAGTGCGGTAACTTGTCAGACAATACAAGTTTATTATGTTGCAGCTCTGGAGTGCCGAAGTTCAAGGTGGGTCTTCCTGGGCTAAAATCAAGGCGGGACTGTGTTCCTTCTACATGCTAGGGGGAAACCTGCCTCCTGGTCTTTTCTGCTTTCTGGAAGCTGCTACCTCATTCCTTGGTTCTAATCCGCTTTTTTTATCCGCAGCAACCAAATGCCGTCTCACCCGCCCGCCCTCTGGTCCTCTGCGGGTAGGAAGGTCTCAGATCTTAAGGAATCCTGAGATCATTTTGTGTCCACCCAGGTAATCCAGACTGACCCCCTCAGCTCAGATCCCAGTCTAATCGAGCCCACAGGGCACCTTTGCCATGCAGGGTTCCGAGGACTAGGGTGTGGACGTCTGGGCCGTGGGGATGTTAGTCTGCCTCCTGCGGCCCCGTGAGTGTCTGACGGCCTCCCGCTTCACCAGTCTAAAGCGAGCGTAGGTATTCTTTACTGGGCTTTCCAGGTGGCTCTACGGCTAAGGAATCTGCTTGTCTATACAGGAGACATAAGAAACACGAATTCGATCCCCGGGTTCCCCCCACTCCAGTATTCTTGCCTGGAGAGAACCCCCATGGACAGAGGAGCCGGGCGGACCACAGTCCATGCGGCTGCAGAGAGTCAGACGACCGAGGTGACTTAGCACGCACAAGGAGTGTCGGGTGGTCTATGCTTTATACTCGGGGAGGAACACACACCAGTCCAGCTATAGCTCTGTTTCTAGTGGAAGGTTAGGAGCAGAGCCTGTTCAGAGGAACCTGGGCCAACAAGAGCCAAGCAGGAAGCCAGCGGCCCCCATCCGGGAGCCTGCCCTGACCAGCCGCCGCCCAGCACCCCCAGTAAGACCCCTTCCCTGGAAGCCTGGCCTCCCCACCACCAGCGCACGGACCCACCTGTCTTTTCCACTCCACGCCTCTCCTCTCCTCAGACTCTCTCACCAGGGCCTGACTCAGTGGCTTCAGGAAGACCCTTGGTCCCACTCATTCTGGCCCGTTTATTTCCCTCGGTGAATTCCGTTCAGCATGTCTCACCACCACCGACGCGGTGATGGCATTAGACCTCCAACCCACTCTCCCTGGATCTCCACGCTGACCCTCCTGTGTCCTTTTGCTGTATGTGGACCCTGACATCCTTCAGGGGTCTGATGTTAAAGACCCTGGGACTGAAAAAATGGGGTTTTTTCCTCTACTCCTTTCTCAAGCATTTATTCTAGCTTTCGCTTTCTCAGTCTTGGCTGGTGACGTCACTGTCCTACATCAGGATCCCGAACGCAGAAAACTCACTGCCAACCCAGGCTCCTCTGTCTCCAGAAATAGACAGTCAGTGCTGAAGCTGAAGCTCCAGTACTTTGGCCACCTCATGAGAAGAGTAGACTCACTGGAAAAGACCCTGATGCTGGGAGGGATTGGGGGCAGGAGGAGAAGGGGACGACCGAGGATGAGATGGCTGGATGGCAACACGTGAGTTTGGGTAAACTCCAGGAGTTGGGGGTAGACAGGGAGGCCTGGTGTGCTACAGTCCATGGGGTCGCAAAGAGTTGGACACGACTGAACTGAATTGAATGAATAAGTCTCTGAAATCTGCCTGTGTTATATGAGAAGTGTCTTTCAAATGCAACCTCTTTTTTCCTTGAAAAGACTCATGACATGGAAAATGGACACATAGAGAAGAAAGCCCTCCTTGCTTCCCAGGGAACGGTCAAGTACATGACCGGTCCAGAGGTCAGGG
The DNA here is from genome assembly GCA_006408675.1 of Madoqua kirkii. Classification (NCBI taxonomy): domain Eukaryota; kingdom Metazoa; phylum Chordata; class Mammalia; order Artiodactyla; family Bovidae; genus Madoqua; species Madoqua kirkii. The sequence goes on along the minus strand of SJYC01045549.1, from coordinate 56,968 downwards.
AAGGATTCCTTACAGACGCTTTGAGGCAATTACTTATCATGGTTCTGAAGTTCCACAGAACGAAAATGTCCAAGATACACCAATGAGAGAACATGCTTTTTAACTTGCTTAAAAAAACAAGAATATTTCATTAATTAAGACCGACTTTGACATTTTCTGTACACACCTCACATGAACTGACAAGGGCTCCTTTATCAAACAGTTGATCTTATTGCACTCACGTCCGTGAGTTGAATAATCTGATAAACTGCTAATTCCATTCTGAGGTCTTGTAATAATTTTTTCTCGGAATCACATTTACTCCATTGCGAGCTAACATAATTTGGAGGTACTATTTTGAAAAAATGTCCACATTAATTCCCAAGAGTTCCAGAAATTGTGATTATTTTGCTAATGAGATATATTAGTCCAGATTATCCCAATAATACTTTTTCAGTGAGTAGAACATCTCCAACTATGCATTTCATTTTTTTCTACTTTCTTCAACTTCTGTTGAGATTTATTAGCAACTGTTTTCTACAAAATATCGCAAAACTAAAGTGGCTTCTGATACATTTTTTTTAATTAGAGCTTTTAAAAAATACGATAAAGGGATGCCTTGTATTTCGAATTATACTTTTCCGCTATAGAACATTAAAAAATTGTCTTTAATTATAAAAATGAAGCATTCATATGCTTCGGAAAGTACACATTTAGCTTTCATCTCTCAGCTGCTTTCTATTGTCATTCTTTAAACACGTGTACATTCCCCCGTTGGTTTTTGTTGCTTCCCTGCTGGCTCAGAGGTTAAAGCGTCCGCCTGCAATGCGGGAGACCTGGGTTCAATCCCTGGGTCGGGAAGATCCCTTGGAGAAGGAAATGGCAACCCATTCCAACACTCTTGCCTGGAGAGTCCCATGGACGGAGGATCCTGGGGGGCTGCAGTCCGGAATCGTCATTCTTTAAACACACGTTCATTCCACTGTCGGTTTCTGCCGCTCTTGTTGCCGTTGTCCAGTCACTCAGTCATGTCTGACTCTGCCATCACGCTCCGCAGCCCTCCAGCCTCCTCTGCCCAGAACCGTTGCTTAGGCAATGTCAGTTGGATATTCCCTTTATGTTTAATGAGGCTTACATTAGGATACAGCAGTTACTTGTAATTTATAACCTCTGATACATTATTTACACTTTATCTAAAAGTGACAGATAACTAACCCAGAAATTGGTAAGAATGATGCTGAGTGCACAGAAGAAGCCAGCTCTAAGAAGAGGGCCTCGCCACAGCCGCCAGAGACTAGAAAATGCCACCAGTCCCCAGGCAGGGGCTCCAGTGCAGGAGACAGAAGAGACTCGGGTTTGATCCCTGGCTCGGGAAGATCCCCTGGAGAAGGGAATGGCAACCCACGCCAGTATTCTGGCCTGGAGAATCCCATGGACGGAGGAGCCTGGCAGACTGCAGTCCACGGGGTCACAAAAGAGTCAGACACGACAGCACAGGCCCCAAATGAGCAAATGTATCTTTTCCAACAAGAGAGTTTAAAAGGACTAAAACCATCGCTGCCATTGGCCCTAAGGGCCGTGGAATCCGCTGCCCTAACACCCTCACTCACAGGTGACGGACACAGAACAGAAGCCTCGCCCTCGCTGCCTGCACACGGCTCACGGGCCCTGGGGGTCCTCGCTGCCTGCACACCAGCTCACAGGCCCTGGGTCACTCTCGCTGCCTACACACCAGCTCACGGGCCCTGGGGGTCCTCGCTGCCTGCACACCGGCTCACAGGCCCTGGGTCACTCTCGCTGCCTACACACCAGCTCACGGGCCCTGGGGGTCCTCGCTGCCTGCACACCGGCTCACAGGCCCTGGGTCACTCTCGCTGCCTACACACCAGCTCACGGGCCCTGGGGGTCCTCGCTGCCTGCACACCGGCTCACAGGCCCTGGGTCACTCTCGCTGCCTACACACCAGCTCACGGGCCCTGGGGGTCCTCGCTGCCTGCACACCGGCTCACAGGCCCTGGGTCACTCTCGCTGCCTACACACCAGCTCACGGGCCCTGGGGGTCCTCGCTGCCTGCACACCGGCTCACAGGCCCTGGGTCACTCTCGCTGCCTACACACCAGCTCACGGGCCCTGGGGGTCCTCGCTGCCTGCACACCGGCTCACAGGCCCTGGGTCACTCTCGCTGCCTACACACCAGCTCACGGGCCCTGGGGGTCCTCGCTGCCTGCACACCGGCTCACAGGCCCTGGGTCACTCTCGCTGCCTACACACCAGCTCACGGGCCCTGGGGGTCCTCGCTGCCTGCACACCGGCTCACAGGCCCTGGGTCACTCTCGCTGCCTACACACCAGCTCACGGGCCCTGGGGGTCCTCGCTGCCTGCACACCGGCTCACAGGCCCTGGGTCACTCTCGCTGCCTACACACCAGCTCACGGGCCCTGGGGGTCCTCGCTGCCTGCACACCGGCTCACAGGCCCTGGGTCACTCTCGCTGCCTACACACCAGCTCACGGGCCCTGGGGGTCCTCGCAGGCACGTGCCTTGGCCCCGTGGCTCGTCATTTTGCGACCGGAGCAGAGTGCTTTGGGCTGCGGTTGAGATCGCTTCCTCCTCCTAGAGCAGCTTTTCTTCCCTGAGTCTCGGGGGAGGGCAGGAAGGGGGGACCGGGGCTCCCTTGTGGAGGCAGCTGCCCTCGTGGGTGCTCTGCAGACCCGACATGCCAACGGCTCACAGGCGGCCCTAAGGTCTCGTCAGTGTGGGTGTCCCGTCCCAGGGAGCTTTGGTCTGCAGGTCCCCACGTAAGGAGACTGGGGCGCCCCCCAAACAGCTCCTTTGTGTCAAGAGGAGCTGAGCGTGTTTCGTGGTCGAGGTTTGATCACTGAAGACCTTCATATCTCTCTGCCATCTGCCTATCATCTGTCTATCTATCTATAAACACCTATCTGTCCATCCATCCCTCTATTTCTATCATTCATCTGTTTATCTATGTCTATCATCTATTTATCTGTCTATCCTACCTGTCTATCCATCTATGTTGTTGTTTTTCAGCCACTAAGTCATGTCTGACTCTTTGCGACCCCATGGACTGCAGCACGCCAGGCTTCCCTGTCCTTCACCAACTCCCGGAGCTTATTTAAACTCATGTCCATTGAGTTGGTGATGCCATCCAACCATCTCAACCTCTATCATCCCCTTCTCCTCCTGCCTTCAATCTTTCCCAGCACCAGGGTCTTTTCCAAGGAGTCAGTTCTTCCCATCAGGTGGCCAAAGTATTGGAATTTCAGTTTCAGCATCAGTCCTTCCAAGAAATATTCAAGGTTGATTCCCTTTAGGATTGACTGGTTTGATCTCCTTACAGTCCAAGGGACTCTCAAGAGTCTTCAGCATGACAATTCAAAAGCATCAATTCTATCTATTCCTCTACTTAATTTTTCACATCCCTTCATTCATGCCACGTTTTAAAATCTACTTCTCTTGTATCTATCTGCTGAATATCACTCTCAGCCAGTGAAGACCCTTGGTGTTGCAACCAGGATTAGCCACAGACTTGTAACGACCCTAACAAAATTATCTTATCTAGTGAAATTAATTTTGCCTTATCCTGGCATCTCCAGATCAGTCCAACTCTAGGCAGTTCCACAGAAGAACCCTGAAGATGACTAAGGGTTTCTGAGGAGAAATTAGGCAATGAGATTAGACTATTTAGTCTGGAAATAAAGGTTATGAGGCTGCTGCGTATCTTCAAGCATGATGCAACCTCGTCTCTCGGTTTCCGTGGGAGATAGACAGACAGAGGAAATGAGCTCGTGCACCCGTCTGCTGAGGAGCAGGGTAATAACCGTCCAGAACAGGGCTCAGGGAGAAACAGCAGGGCCCAGAGAAACTTCTGGGCTCCCCCTGCCTCATGTTTTGGTTCTTATTTCTTGCCACTGGCTAGTTCTAAGATTATTACATTTGTACGAGCTCATGTTGTGTACTTCCCAGGCACAGACTATCTAAGGTGTTTGTGTGTGCATGTCACCGCCAGTGGTGCACACAGTAGGGCTGTGGCCTAAGGACGGATGGGCCGGAGGCTCTGCCTTTACCCCCGGGACCCAGGCATCTTCACGGACCGGCGGCTGCAGAGCCATCGCCCGCAGGAAGTCTTAGGTTTCGCCGCGTGTGCGTCCTCCCTGAGCTCACCAGACCAGCCTTCAGGGTCTCCATCTTGTCCAGAACTTGTGTCTGCCACATCGCACACTTACAGGAGTGTGCCCACACTCTGAGACAACCTAGAGGGGTGAGATAGGGAAGGGAGGTGGGATGGAGGTTCAGGAGGAAGGGGACATGTGTATTCCCATGGGCAATTCATGCTGGTGCGTGGAAAAGCCGTCACAATATGGTAAAGTAATTATACTCTAATAAAAAATAGAAAGAAATGCATAAAAGAAAGTCCGTTCCTAGGAAGGGGCTCACAGGATAAAAGACAATTTTACCTTTAACCGCTTTAGTTTGAATACACATTCACATCTCCAGGTTGCTGTTTAAGTAAAGCCGGGGTGCTCACACCTGACTGTGCATCTTTCCCACGTGAAGGCTCGTCACACGTGGATGTCGGCTCTCAGCTCTTCGGAGCTGCTGGGCGGGAAGGTCTGGGCTGGGGCCCTGGGTCTGCGCCTGTGACGGGGTCCTCAGGGCTGCTCTTGCTGCTGGTCTGGGGCCTGAACGCTGCAAACCACAAATTAAGCCATCGACTTGCTTCCCAGAGAGCTGGTGTCCTCTCTTTTCCGAATGTGCCAGGACCGTGACTTGCATCTCAGACTTCCCTGCCCTGTCCCTGCCCAGGCGAGCAGGCAGACAGGCCCCTGGGGAAGAGCGGGCCAGCCCACCGCCCACTGCAGCCCACCGGGAGCTCTTGCATCTCAAGGCGCCCTGCCGCACCTGCCCCTGCTCAGAGGGTGCTCCCAGTGCCACGCGGCTCCCCGGGCACGTGGCACGTGGCTCCCGGGCACGTGGCACATCTTCTGGGCATGTTCCCTCTCATCTTCTTCGTGACGTCCAGGATGGAAAACAACGACCACTGTCAGCAGAAGTCTTGACACTCAGTTTCTTTCAGGACCATCTTGCTCCACAATATGGCTGGAAAACTTCAGACGGTGCCCTCGCTCAAGGCTGCCGAGCTTGCGGTCACGATGAGATTAGACTCCACAGCGAGCAGCTCGTTTGCACGTATTAGACGCCGCGTGTTTAACTCCAGGACGGGAGCCGAGGTGCAGAGGGTGGATGTGAGTCCTGTTCGTGAGTCCCGGGATCACACGGGGTCCACTTCACCCAGTGATGAGGCTCCATCGTGGGGACCGCAGGGCGTCTCCAAGAGGCCGCCCTGACTCAGGACCGTCTCTATATTACAGGGCTCAGAGAGCCTGGGCTGGATTGCTGACCACACTTTGGGAGGATAAAACGCTGGGTGCCCTGAGGTAAGGGGCTGCCGTGGGACCTGGGTCTTGAGTCAGGGTCTGGAGACGGGCAGCTGGCCCCTGAGGAAGCCCGGCGGCCGCCCCTCACTGCCCTCAGGGTCCTTCACCCCTCCTGGAGCAATGCCAGGCCTCCGAGGGTCTCTGAGAGAGTGGAGCTGAGCTGGAACCCCCCCCAAACACTGTCGTGTGTAGGGGAGGAGTTCCACATGGGAATGTGTGGAGGTTGCAGGCACGTGGACCCCAGCAGCCAGTGTGTTTGTGTGTGTGTGTGTGGGTGCACAGTGTATGCGTGTGTGACGGGGTGTGTGTGTGCGTGCATGTGTGAACATGCGCTGGAAGGCAGGGGGCAGGGCAGGAGGCCCAAGCGTCCTGGCAGACAGGGCCTGGCCGGGCCTCTGCAGAGCCGCCCTCCTGGGACAGGGCGTGTTTGCGGGGAGTGGGGGCTGCTTGGCGCGGGCTGTGCTGCCCCCTCGTGCCCATCTCGGAGAATAAAGGCCTCCTGGGAGCATCTCGGTCGGACCCAGAGGATGGTTGGCTGGCTCCGGGACTGAGTGTTTGGCCTCTGGACTCAGACAAGGAAGGACACACTGGGGCAGGCAGGGGTCAGTGGGAGCCGAGAGCCTTGGCCCACCCTCTGAAGCCCCTCTGTGAGCGGGTCCCTGGTGGATCTGGGGGCTCAGGAGGGCCCTGTTGGGTCCGGCATCAGAGAGCAAGGCCCACTTCCAGCCTCCTTCCCTGTGGGCATCCCCGCTGACCCTCCCCGGAGATCAGGCCCCTGCAGTGACGGCCCTTGTCATCAAGAATCGAGCAACTTCCCTGAATGTCTGACACTTCACTGTGTTATTTGGTCTGAAGCTGCCGTGTGACTTCCTCACGCCCCACAGATACACATGGGAACTACCGGAGCCTGTTATGGAATAAGGAGGCACACCAAGCGCCTTCCCAGGCCTGGGTGCCCTCGGGCCCAGGGGCTCTGCTTGCCTGGGAGACAAGCTCCCCACCTCCGGAGTCACCAGTCCACTTTCTACCTTTCTTCAATTCCAAGAAAACTGCACTGCATTCTTTTTAAATGTAATGAATTCTGAAAGCATACTTTCCCCCACGTCCTCGGAGAGTGCTACAACATCATATGATGGTTCATTACTATTACTCTCCGTTTCAAACAGTTTGTTCAGGTTGTTGTTTTTTTTTCTTGTCTGCCACAGGACAGGTTTCAGGACGTCATTAATGGTATTCGGGGTTATGCCTCCAGATGCCGTGACCGTAACACGGAGCAAGACTCGGCACCTCCCTGTCGGTCCAGCGGTTAAGACTCCGCGTGCTTCCAACACAGGGGCGCGGCTTTGATCTCTGGTCAGGGAACTCAGACTCCATATTTCTCAGGGCAGAAATAAATAAATAGAAGACCATCAGAGATCACTTTAATATGTATGTCCTCACGCTCCACAAATACACATACATCTGTATTTAGCAGCACTACACACACTTATGGGCTTTCCGGGCGGCTCAGTGGTAAAGAGTCTGCCTGCCAGTGCAGGGGACAGAGGTTCACTCCCTGGGTCGGGAAGATCCTCTGGAGAAGGGCATGGCAAGCCCCTCCACTACTCTTGCCTGGAGGATCCCACGGACAGAGGAGCCTGGCGGGCTGCAGCTCATGGGGTCACACGTGCACTGAAGACCCCGCCTGCCATGGCCGAGCCCTAATGCACAGGCACACAAAGGGAAGGGAACGAGCACAGGGTTCTGGATGCTTCAGACAGATGGAAAATGCAGGGAGAGACAGACCCTTGCAGATACAAGCTCTTCCTCGGATGGCAGTGATGAAACAGCATGCTTTAGAAAGGAGCAAATAAAATAGTTCACGCGCTCTCTGTGTCCTGTTCGAAGTTCCAATCTAAGGCTGCAGGGTCTGGGATGTCGTGTGAGTCTGACCGGCCACAAGGACCGGACATGGAGGGCCCAAGCAGGCACCGCTCGTCTGCCTGCTCCTTGATCTTGGACTTCCAGCCTCCAGACTTGTGAGGAATCGAGTTCTGTGGTTCATAAGCCGCCCTGTCTGTGACATTATGCCAAAGCAGCTGAAACAGACCGAGACGTTTGCCATCTCTAGGAGTCACCCGGCCCTGGAAAGCGCAGTGCCTCCAGCACCGGCCAGTTCCCAGACGCGAAGCGTCAGAAAGCACCGAGACAGCAGGAGGTGCGATTAGCCGGGCTGCTCTCGGCTCGCGGCGGAAGCGCGCGGAGGACCCTTCATCCCCACGGCGGCTGGCTGGAGACTCAGTCACACCACGTGGGTCTCCCCATAGGGTTGTCTCGCTGTCTTTACACAAATGACATGCCTCATCATTTCGAGACAAAGGGAAAAAAATCAAAGGAGCCTTAGGTATTGGAAAGCGCTCAGCCTCGCTCATAAGCTCACAACAGGACAAACGAAACCAGCCATCCTTTGTCTCTAGACGTTCCTAGAATGCTTTCTTGTCCGTTCTGTTATGGAGGCTGAGTGGCATCTTGAGTTTTGCTGGTGCACACTTCAGTCTGGACGTGAAGGGAAAATTCACAGCATCGGTCAGAATTTCAAATGCTAACGCTCTGTGATCAGAAACCAATTTCTAGGCAGTTACTCTGCAAATGCACCTGCTATCGGTAAATGTTAGGAAAACAACCCAAAAGTCCATAAACAGGGGACAAGTTAGAATGAGGCTTCCTTCGTGGCTCGTACAGTAAAGAATCTGGCTACAGTGCAGGAAGTCAGGGTCAGAAACATCCCTGGAGGAGGGCATGGCAACCCCTCCAGGATTCTTGCCTGGAGCATCCCACGGACAGAGGAGCCTGGCAGCTACAGCCCACGGGGTCGCAAACAGTCAGGCACGACTGAGTGACCGGCACTTTCCCTCTAAAATGAGCGTGACCCATCCTTGCAGCAGTGTGTGCAGCTTAGGGACGGCGGGAGCGGGTCTCTGTGCAGGAACGCTTGCAGACCACCACGCTGGAGTTAGCGCAAGAAACTAGCTAACGAAAGAAGCCACGGTCAGGAGTGTGCACACCGTGGAAATGCTCATCCTCAAAAAGGGGAAAATAAAAGGATAGCTTTTACTTTTTCTGTGTTTTCGGAAACACTGGGAGCGTGTGAGTGAGTAGTGATAGAGCTCTCCTGGGGTGGAGGGAGGGGGCGCTAGGGGGGAAGATGGAGGAGGGGAGAGGTTCCTCTGAGCTGCCTTTTATACATTTTTAAACCAGGCTTATATGTTACTCAAAAGTGTATTAAAGGATTCTCTTTAAAATGCAGGTCTAACACATTTGTCCAGACTTCAGCTGCTGAGTTCCAGGTGTGGTGTGGACCCCCCGAACCATGCGACCTCCGTAAAGATGGGGTGCTCTGTAGCTAAGAGGGGTCCGCCTCTGCCCCTTCCCCGGTGGTCACGTGAGTGAGAGCCGCGCCCATGGAGCACAGGCGGTGTGGCAGGCCAGGGGCTGGGCGGTCTGTGTTACGTCACTTCCTCCGAGGTTAGATCAGATTAATTTCATGCCCATTTCACAGGGGAGCATACTGAGGCCTGGGAAGGTGGCCCCAAGCTCACACTGAGTAAACACAGGGCTGGCGTTCAGACCCAACTCCGTGCCGCTCCAAGGTCTGGTCTACAGGCTGCCGTGCACGGGGACACTTTACCACGGGCTTCCTGTGCCCTGAGGACGGGCAATCCCCAGACAGGGTGGCATCGGGGAGAAGTAGGGGGAGGGAGGTCTGGACTCAGCCCGCCACTCCTGCACGTCCTAGGTGGCGTCCCAGGTCGTCTCTGAACAGTAGCAGAGTCGCGTCGCAGAATGGCCGTTTCTTCCCGGCATGCAGCTGCCAGACTGCGCTCCGTGGAAACTGCTCTGTGTCCAAGCATTTGGGGACCACAGTCTGCCGGGCAGGGCTAGCGTGTTCAGTAACCCTCGTGGGAAAGTGCCAGGGCTGCCAGCATCAAACACGGCCGACGGGGCTGCAAACCAAGAACTTGATTCTGTCCCCGCCTGGGGTCCAGAAGCCTGAAATCAGGGTGTCCGCGGGCGGCTCTGGGTGGGAGCCATCTGACCTCTCCCAGCCTCCGGTGGTCGTGGTGTCCCCACTCACAGACCCGCCTCCCCACCCTCCTCCTCGTGGTTGCGTGGCGCTCTCCCTGCGTGACTTTGCGCTCACGAGGTATTTCTCCTTTCTTCCTAAGGATCCTGGCCACATTAGATGAGAGCCAAGCAACTCCAGCAGGGTGTATCTTATCTAACTATACCTGTGACGACCCTGTTCCAAAGCAGGTCACCGTCACAGGTAACCGGGACGTGAACACAGCTTTCGGGAGAACACTCCTCAAGCCGCAGGAATGGAACAGGATCGGAGGGCTGCAAGTTGTGTGCAGCTGGTGTAGATGAGAGTCTGTGCAGCGGAGTCTTAAGTTGCTGCTTTACTAATCTAAGCTTCAAGGACACGTAAATGGGGTGAGGCCTCAGGCAAGAAGCCGTTCCTCTTGCCCTTTGCAGGCGAGGATTCAAACGCTCCCCCACAAAAGCTGAAAAGAAACTGAAAACGGTTTTGAACCAGTGGCCAGGACAAAGCAAAGATTCAGGGAACAGTCGGTCGCGGGGACCTGCCGGGGCGGGAAGGGGGCGCGCGTCCCCATAGGCCGCCGAGACTCCTGGGAGACCGCGTTTTCCCAGAAACTGGAAGCTAGGGGTGAGCTGGGCTGGCCACAGGACTCTGCAGGGAGGCTGGCCTTGGACGCCCACCCTGGCACGGCCCACGGTCACACGGTTGGGTCTGTGAGGGGAAAAAAGGCTTCAGCAGAAACTGCAAGAGCTTTTCTGGGAAAGTCTGTTGGTGCAGGCAGCAAGGAGCCTGGTGCTGGACGCCTCCTTGGGAGCCTTTGGCTGGTGGAGCCCGGGACTCAGCTGGTTCTGGCGGGAGGTGGGAAGGCCTTTCTCAGACACAGCTGACATTGGCTGCTAGTTAGAATCTCTGACAAAAGGCTGCTAGGTTTGTTTTTTTTTTTAATGTAATCACTTTTTTTTTTTGACATGGACCTTTTTTTTTAAAGTCACTGAATTTGTTACAATATTGCTAGTGTTTTATGTTTTTGGTGTTTTGGCCACCAGGGATGTCGGATATGAGCTCCCCAACCAGAGATTGAACCCACGCCTGCCCTGGAAGGCGAAGTCTTAACCGCTGGGCCGCCAGGCAAGCTGTTAACCACTAACCACAGGCAAAGCCTTAACCTCCAGGCAACCAGGGAAGTCCCCAGGGGCTGCTGTTTAGGGCTGACTCGCCTCCTCAGCTTCACCAGATCCAACTTGACCAGAAGTTGCTGGGGGGCCCCAGGCACGCCCAGCTGAGCCAGGGGACCCCGCCATCCCATCTGCACCCTCCTCCCCGGGCAGACGGTCTCCAAGGGCAGCACCCAGGTGCAGGGCAGCCAGGAGGGACACTGAAGCAGGGAAGGAAGGAAGGTATTCTCCCGGCATCCACAGTGGAAGCTGGGAGCACTCGGCTGTGGACAGGACTTATATCAGTGACGAGGTGCGTTGCTGGTGACGTCAGGCTGAAGCCTTACCCGGGCCATTGTGAATCGTTCCCAACTCTGTCTGCCCAAGACAGCACTTTGCTTTGTGAGTCCCGAGGAACAGACTCACCGAAACCGTCTCGAAACACAAGCCCTTGTCAGTTCTCTCTGTGGTGTCTACAGTTCAGACTCCTGTGAGTGTTCCCCAGGCCTGAGAGTCAGGCTTAAAATGATGGAGACCCATGCGCACCCCACCCCGGGCGGTATATGTTTGCTCAGAGAGGAGGCCGCAGCATGGGGGCCTTCCAGGGCGTGACACCCCCTCCAAGGCCTCAAGGAGGGCCTGCGATGGACAGAAGTGGCTCGGGGACCACCTCTGGGAGCCTGGGGAGCCAGCCTGCTCCCTGCCTTCCCACGGAGCGGATGTCGCCTCTGGGAATCCAGGAAAATGCCTTTTCTGGGGAGGCTGAGTGTGTGGAGAACAGGCCTCTGGCCCGGCCCCGCCGCTGGGTGCCCGGGATCACTGCGGGCCACCTGCCTGGTCCCGGAGCCGAGCCCAGCCTCTCACAGCTTTTGCAACAGCCGGGCCAATCTCCCAAACGATGCTGTCACTTTGCTTTGGAAATCCCACTGCAAAGCGGGGGCTCTGACGGGACAGTTGAGGAGCAGAGCAAGGCGGGGATAGATGATTAATATTAACAAGGCGCCCACCACCCACAGCACAGCACAAAGATGCTCCCAAGGCGCTTTCTGAAAGAGAGTCTCAAGAAGACGTACATCTTCTTGACGGAAAGAAAACTGACAGCGGGCTTGTGTTTTGAGACGGTTTCGGTGAGTCTGTTCCTCGGGACTCACAAAGCAAAGTGCTGTCTTGGGCGGACAGAGTTGGGAACGGTTCACAATGGCCCGGGTAAGGCTTCAGCCTGACGTCACCAGCAACGCACCTCGTCACTGATACAAGTCCTGCCCACAGCCGAGCACTCCCAGCTGCCACTGTGGACGCAGGGAGAACACCTTCCTTCCTTCTCTGCTTCCCTGTCCCTCCTGGCTGCCCTGCTCCTGGGGGTGTGTGTATGTGTCTGTGTGTGTGTGTGTGTGTCTGTGTGTGCGTGTGTGTGTGTGTGTGTATTTTCAGCAGGCTTAAAGGAGAAAACTCTGCCCTGGGTTTCTCGCCTTCTCTGGGGAGCACTTGAACTTGGAGCCGGTCTCTGCAGCAGGGGCCCCATCCTAATACCCCTCCCTCGAGAGCTGAACCCACACTTTGCCATCCTGATTCATCCTCCGCACAGAACAGGCTCACCCCTTTCTGTGCACAAAGATACCATGTCAGTCAGTCCGTGCCGCATAAGAAAAGGATTCTAAAAATCTCAGCGGTTTCTATGACCTGTTTCTCACACTCACGGGCCCAGGGGCTCTGGGAGATTCTGCTCCATCGTGGGTCAGCCTGCCAGGTTCAGTCCACTCCACGTGGTCAGCACCCCTGCCAGGCGGCTCCCTGAGTCACCTCTACTCCTGGCGAAGGTCAGGAGGGCAGGGAGCAGAGCATCTGGTGCCCTCTGAGTCCTCCATGCAGAGCGGGAGCAATCCCCCCACCAGGGAGGCCCACCTGCTGAAGTGGGTCTCCTACATGGTCCCCGAGGAGTATTCAGTCCCAGGAGGAAGGGAGTTCTCGAGGGCAGAGATGGACTCAACCTCATGACAGAGGGAACACGGGGAGGGCCCCCCGGTAACTACAGGGATTGACCTCCTGAAGGGACTTCCCAGGCGCAACTAGTGGTAAAGGATCTGCCTGCAGTGCGGAGACCCAGGTTCGATCCCTGGGTCGGGACGATCCCCCGGAGGAGGGCATGGCAACCCACTCCAGTATTCTTGCCCGGAGAATCCCATGGACAGAGGAGCCTGGTGGGCCACAGTCCATGGGGTCACAGAGGGTCGGACACGGCTGAAGCGGCTTAGCAGGCAACGCATTTTCCTGTTAGGGTTGCAGGGCTGACCTTTAACACTGTTAGGGAAGGATGCTATAGCAGGTAAGGAAAAAGACCACAGCTGTTTCTATGCCCACATTCATGCCCTCTGCTGCGTAGCCTTGCAACCCCTCCAGTGAAAAGGCAAGGTCTTTCGTTCTGGACTTCGAATCTGTGGCTTCCTCTGGGCCCTGTCTCACCAGGGTCTCAGTCTGTCCCGGCTGCTATCACAGAAGACTGTCACCTCCTGAGAGGTGGAGTGTGGGTGCGAGAGGCAGGGCACGCTCTGCCGTCTGCCCTGGGAATCTCCACCTTGTGAGAAAGCACGCGTACATGCTCAGCCGTGTCCAAGTCTCTGTGACCCCGGGGACTGCAGCCCACCAGGCTCCTGCATCCACAGGACTCTCCAGGCAAGAATACTGGCTGGATTGCCATTTCCTCCTCCAGGGGATCTTCCCGACCCAGGGATTGAACCCACCTCTCCTGCCCTCTGGCTTTGTGGAAACACTTCACAATTCTTATTTATAAGAGAGCTGGTTGGTAAATACATATCGTCTGCCTGAACTGGCTAGCAAAGCCTGCTTCAAAACATTCTGCAGAATTTTCTCATTTGCATCAGAGAAATAAATCACTGTGGGAAACACGTCTGCTCAGAGCTAGCAGGGACCATCCAGAACAGGGATGATAAAACACGGAACTGAGTTTCAGAAGCCACCGACTCTGCTGGAAACTGCGAGTCTAAAAAACGCCTTTCCCGATCACGTCGGAGTGACTTAGTTTCGCCGTGACTCAGCCCGCGGGCCCCGGGGCCCGGGCGGGGGTGGGCAGCAGCAGACGTGCTGCCTGCGGTGCGGAGCCCCCGGAGGAGGCGCAGCTATTTCTGGCGGGTAAATGAGGACAAGGCGCCATGCGGGCATGAGCTCAGGAAGCACAGGCTGGGCGTTAATGAGAGGAAACACCCCCACGCGGAGGCTGCCGGTGACTCAGAGCTCACGAACGGGACCCCTCCCCACAGCACCTGCAGCCTGGCAGGCCCACACGTGGCCCAGACACAGGGGAGCCCCCCTGCCGGCAGGAGCTGGTCGCCCCTCAGGGAGCCAGGTCTCCCCAGCCCCCACCAGCTCCCAAGTGAGCTAGGAAATGGTTTCCCTGGTTCAAGGCCGCCGTTTCAACTTGAGGAACAAATACTAAGGTTTAAACAAACCCTACACGCTCGGTCGCTACACTTGGGTCCCACCCTTTGTGACGCCATGGACGGTAGCCCGCCAGGCTCCTCTGCCCGTGGGATTCTCCAGGCAAGAATCCTGGAGTGGGCTGCCATGCCCCCCGACCCAAGGATGGAAGCGCATCTCTCCTGTCTCCTGCACCGGCCTGCGGGTTCTTTGCCACCAGCGCCACCAGGGAAGCCCCAGTCACAGGTGAATGTGAGACGCCCCGAGTACCAAGGAGACTGTGGCCTTGAGATGGGGGCCCAGAGGCTTTGGGCCAGGGCAGGCAGCTCGAGTGGCCGCGCCCCTCCGTCCCATCTCGCCAGGCCAAGTGTGGAGGTGCAAGGACACCCTGGAGGGCGAGGCACCATGGCGGACCCGGAGGAAGCCAGGTAACCTGCACTCAGCGCCGCTCACACCTGTCCTGAGGAACGCGGAGGCTCTGCTGGACCCGTGGGCTGTGTCTGCCTCTCAGAGCTGGGAACGCCTGCGCGGGCCGCAGGAAGAGAACGCTCTTTCCAGACAGGAAAACTCATTTTCAGAAAAAAAACAGGCTGGTAGAACATTTCTCTCCACGTCCTAAAGGGAAGGGTCTCGGACCTCTGGCATGATGGATGATGGCACGCTGGCCGCTGGGGTGTGGCTTGGAAGCAGAAGAGCGGATTGCAGAGCCTGGCGACCACTGCAACCCGGGGGTCCTTCAGCCCCTAATGGCCCAATATTCCTGTGCGCGCGTGTTACCTCGTCAAGAGATGTGGGTTGCACCACAGCCCCTTCCAGGGTTCAGGAAAGCACGTGAGGAAACAAGAGCAGGCTTCACAAACGCTTGGCAGTCACCTTCTCAGTGTGCACCACTGTCCAAAAGCGAGACCAACAGGGGGCTGAGGCATCAGGAACTAACGCCGTGGGAAGGGCAAAGCGCCACTCACGGCCCGAACTGAGCGCGTCTTAAATCTGGAAGCTGAGGAGGGCGAGAAGACTGGAGCATGATTTTCACACAATCCCATGTACTCAAAAGTGACCCCAGGAACACCTTCCAATACCGCAGAGCAATCATCTCGGGTCTCATCCAACTAAACGCCTTGTTTGCATCCTGTGAATTGAGCTTCGAGAAAGTTCTCGTGCAAGTCAAAAGGAGGCCAAGCAGAGATGTGCCCTCAGGATGATTTAGAACAGTGACAGGAAGACTCGGAGACAGAGGAAAGGGCCCTCGCGCTCTTCCCAGGAGGGTCTGTGTGCTAAGACACTGCCCCCCACCTCGCCTGCAGCCTGGATGGGGGATGAACCTGAGCCCACGGCTCAGTGTGCACGTTTCTCACTCCATCTCATCCCTCACAGAGACACCTTCAAGGGACCTCGCATGATCCTCAATTGTAACCCAACTCTCAACGCAACTCCCACGTATTGTGAGACTATAGTTTTCACATCTATAACTTCATTTCACAGTCTTGACAAGTGACAGGTTCCTTCTACAGTGATTTTTTTAATATAACATTTCTTAAGGGCTTCATATTATTCACTTTCATTTATCCTGTACTTAACCTGGTATCTGGTAAACAAGAGGCACGCAGTATATGAATGATGAAGTGGGTGAATGGAAGGGTGGATGAGCAGATGGAGAGAAGGATGGAGAGATGAATGGATGAGGTGGATGGATGGAAGGATGAGTGGGAGGATGGATAGATGGGAGGATGGATAGATGGGTGGATAGATGGGTGGAAGAACTGGTGAGTTGATGGCTGGAAGGATGGGTGGGCAGATGGGAGGACGAGTGGGTAGATGGATGGAAGGATGGGAGGATGGGTGGGTGATGGATGGGTGGAAAAATGGGTGGGTAGATAGATGGGACTGGTAAACAAGAGGCACACAGTATATGAATGATGAAGTGGGTGAATGGAAGGGTGGATGAGCAGATGGAGAGAAGGATGGAGAGATGAATGGATGAGGTGGATGGATGGAAGGATGAGTGGGAGGATGGATAGATGGGAGGATGGATAGATGGGTGGATAGATGGGTGGAAGAACTGGTGAGTTGATGGCTGGAAGGATGGGTGGGCAGATGGGAGGACGAGTGGGTAGATGGATGGAAGGATGGGAGGATGGGTGGGTGATGGATGGGTGGAAAAATGGGTGGGTAGATAGATGGGTGGGGGGGCTGGATGGATGGAAGGACAGGTGGGTGGATGGATGGAAGGATGCGTGGGTTGGTGGATGGGTAGGGGGGTGGATGGATGGATGGATGGATGGAAGGATGGGAAGATGGACGGATGGGAAGATGAATGGATGGATGGAAGGATGGGTTGGGGGGTGGATGAGAGGATGGCTGCCTAGATGGACATATGGGAGAGAAGGAGGGAGGGATGAAGAAGATCATACTTTTTTTCCTTTGTAATTATTTCTGTAAATGACACCCAGTCCACAACTCATTTGGAAGAACTGCAAAATAAATATGGTCTAAGGCAGGCAGGGCTTACAGATTCATTCGCGGCTTGTGCAGTAAACTTTCCTGTGAGGTTTCTGTGGCAAAACTAGCAACAAATTAATAAAAGCTTAATTTTTATACAAATAGTTTTATTACAAATTTGAATTTTTAAGAAATACACATTTAAAGGAATTACACAGAAGGCCTTAGTAGTCTTAAAAACGTTTTGGAGGCTTGGAGTAAAATGATATTCCAGGCACAGTGGTCCGATTCTGCTCCCCTGCAATCCGTCTGCTCCCCTGCTGAGTCTGAACACAGCTCACAAGAACCCAAGGGAGCGCCTGAATGTGCCTACAGGTAAAGACACTGACACTCTGCTTGGACAGAGCTGCTTCGCACACCAGGCCGCAGAACGCGGGTGCTCTTAAGATGAAGGCCTTTCCAGGCTGTTGCTTTAGAAGTCAAGTCATTCAGTTTGTGATTAGTGTTTAAAACCCTGAAGATATCTCATACAGAAGAAAACAAGAAGCTCAAAGGACATGTCTCCCTGTAACAGGCACGTCTGTGAACCTGGGTTTGGCTTTGGCAATACACAACTTTTGGTTTCGAGGTGAACAATGAAAACTGGTGTTTCACATTCAATACCCTAGTGTTTAAAAAACACTGTTAAAGGACAACACAGGCTTTTAAAGAAACTATGTAAGCTTTATTTTAACAGTGGAAATGAAACTACAGCTTGACCTGCCTAATTGCTGACATCTATATAAATTACTAATATATATATATATTTCCTTTCTGCCTACTTTGGGGACCACCTTTATTCCACAGGAAATCCGTGATTTCTGCAAGAGCAGCTGCTGCGTAGTACCACACGGAGCAGAAAGACTGACATTTTTCTTTGGAGGGAGGGGGCGGTTGGAAGACAGGGCTGCCGGCCCGTCCTTCCACTGGGAGGGCCCAGCCATCGGCTCCACGTGGCCAGTACTTGGACAGACCCAGGGAACCTGAATTCTGAGACGGCTCGACAGGGACCTCCGCAGACCATCCACCTGGGGGTGGAACGGATCTGTCGGGACACCGGGACGCCAAGGGGCTGCCCCCGGATGGAAGCCACCCCCCCCTAGCACCCTTTGGTTTTCTGGTGGGTCTCACGTCACACAGGAGTGCAGCGGACTCAGGACAGACACGCTCTTTATGCAGCGGGAGCGCCCGGGGGCGCCTCTACAGGCAGCTCATCGTGGACGCGGTTCTCCTTCGGCAGCAGAGGCCAGTGAAGCGGGGTGTGTTAGTCTGGCAGATCCCTATCAGGCACCTTACGGCTTTCGTATGGACAGTGAGGTACACGGGCGATATTCCTAGAGCTCGTTGCTGTTAGGAGGGGGAGGGCAGGAGGGAGTAGCACCATTCGTGAGGAGCTGCGGGCCGGCTCCGTTATGTCCTCCGCATGCACACCTGGCACCGGCTGACGTGCGTGCGCAGCTCCCCGGCCTTCAGCGTGGACGGCGTGGGCTTCCTGCAACGCAGCACGGGCCGGGTCACCGCGCGGCTCGGGCAGTCCCCGCGGAGACTCGGGGGCCCCGCCTCCGCCCTGCCTCTGGGCGGGGACCACCCTGGGCACATCCCGAGGCCCCGGCAACGAGTCATCACCTGCATCCCGTCCCCAGGGAGTGAGGGCAGGCCCAGAGCCACCCAGGTCGGTCTGAGCCCGAAGCCTCAGCCACTGCCCACCACGGACCACCCTCACCCCAGCCTCCTCGGACACCAGCATCAAACTGCTGCTTTCTCAACTCGATTATAAACGCCCCAAGACTAAGAAAATATTCTTCTCTTCACACACACAGATCCCAAGGGCTCGTCCAATTCTTTGCAACTCCACAGACTATACAGTCCACGGAATTCTCCAGGCCAGAATACTGGAGTGGGTAGCCATTCCCTTCTCCGGGGGAATCTTCCCAACCCAGGGATCGAACCCAAGTCCCCTGCATTGCAGGCGGGTTCTTCACCAGCTGAGCCACCAGGGAAGCCCGTTAAATCACTGAACAACAAATCTGGGAAAATCAACCAGGCCTCAAAATACTTTCATAACTTTGCAAAGATGTTCATGCTGGTGGTCTCACTGGAGCCAAAGAGAGGGGAAGACATTTACTGTTCCAAATGCTTCCTGATCCTAGGAATTCTGTGCTTTGATGGTTGAAAAGTGAAGTCTGACCTAAAATGTGTGCTCATCAAGTCTTTTTAAAATTAAAGGGCCCATATAATAGGAGAATGTGTGCTGAGTCGCTGAATTGTGTCCAACTCTCCGTGACCTCATGGACTATAGCCCGCCAGGCTCCTCTCTCCATGGAATCCTCCAGGCCAGAAGACTGGAGTGGGTAGCCCTTCCCTTCTCCAGGGGCTCTTCCCAACCCAGGGACTGAACCCAGGTCCCCTGCATCGCAGGCAGATTCTTTACCCGCTGAGCTGCAAGGGCAGCCGGTATAACAAGAGTACCTTGTCCAAAAATTGAGGCGGCTTACGTCAGCAAAGTTGGTGAAAATCCTAGTGCCTCCAAATTCTTTAAATGAATGGGACCTTATCTAGTCTTGTTTAAGAAGACATTTGAATTAATTGTACCAGGCTGCTGGTTTGGAGGTCGGGAGGGGGACAACAAACCACTGTTACCTATTTACCCTTTAATGGGCAGCCCCAGAAACTGGTGCTCATTTCGGTAGCTAACTGTCAAGTCAGAGGTGATGACAAGTTCCCAGCGGCCTATAAAGTGGCCCCTGGCTCTTTTCTGATGCTTGGAAATTTACGAATAGTGAAGATGCTGCTTCACCCTTATGATCTAAGCTAGAAAGAGGCAGGGTCACTGCAGAGGTCTGCAGAATGCTATCCGAAAAGGTGAAGACAGAAGCGCTTATTTCCAAGGCTGAGATGTCCTTATTTGGGGGAAAGAACATAAGTAATTGTTCAGACCCCTCGGCGCCCCGTGTCAGCTCCTGCAGGTACTAGGTACAACACAGACGCCTCTTTACGTGTTCTCGTCCAGTTCAGACCGGGCCCCGCTCCAGACTAACCCGAGGTCAGCGGCCACTCGAGACCATTGTTTTAAAGGTGAATTTTGTTAGTGGAAAGAAAGACAAGACCCTCCCTATCTATTCGGCTGCAACTTGTGCTGAGATTAACTTTCCTCTGTGCAGGCCTAAAAAACAGTCACTGGCGACTCACATACGCCCAGTTCAGCGTTACAGACACCATGAAAACGAAGGTTATTTGCGCTCTCCCTGCTGGTCAAAGGTACCGTGTCTAAAATGCTCTGTCTGAGATGTGAGTTGTCTTAATGATGCTGCCGTGGATTCACTTTGGAAACCGACCTTTCCTCTTTCGTGGTTCTTCAGCAGTAAAGGAATGAAGCCTGCCACCTGAGCTCCACCTTTGAAAACGGTCTCGATCATCCGCCCCCACAGAATAGACTCACGGATTCACTCTTTCATGTGGAAGAAGGCCTGTCCCTAAGGGCTGCTGGAGAACCGTCTCTGGGACTCTGCACCGGTCACGCATGTGGCTCACAGCTGACTGTAAAGGAAAGCCGGCGAGGGGGAGGGGCCGGAGCCACTTACTTGAACATCTCGCTCCGCTCTATCGTGGCAAGCCAGAAGCTGTAAGCGTTTGCGTAGTAATTGCACGTTCCGCGGCCATGGCACTCGATGAAGGGGGCGCTTCTGAACTCCTCCAGACACGAGCCGGGGGAGGCGAGGGCTTGGCCAGAGCCTTCAGCCCCGGCACTGGTGTGCTGCGGGGAGACGGAACCTTGAGTCAGCAGGGATCGGGGTGCCCCCTCCTGCAGAGCCGCCCCTTCTGCCTCCTACGGTCACTCACGGGCACCCACATCTCCCCGTGGCCTCAGGCCATGTGCCCTCAGTGACAGGAACCAGCTGACGGCCGGATGGGAGATGACCAGTCCGGTGCATCAGCACTGAAACAAATGCCGTCCTGACTCTTCTCTGCAGAACACGGAAATCTCTTCTAACTCGGGGCCTGCGACGGCAGCCAGGCCGTGCAGAGGATGCTGGGACCGACTGATGCAGCCTCAGACTTTCTACCCAACCTGACGCAGGACCAGGAAGATGCTTCATTTGCTACGTCAGATGCCACGTGTGCTTTTACAAGGTCAAGAAAAAGGTCCTTTTTTCTTTTCTTTGAAAAGGAAAAACTTAAGAGGAAAAGAGGAAAGAAAACTACTATGGTAACTGTTTGTTCAGATGGGTCGAAGCAGGGAAATGAGTGACACAGAGTCAGAGGTGACGGCCTCCCCAGGACGGCTGTTTCAGACCCAAGAGAAGCGGACTCTGGGTTTAGAGCCAGAGGGGACCTCTGAGGACGAAGCTAACGCCCTTGATTCCCAGACTAGGATCCCAGGGTCCCAGAACCTTCCAGATCTGACCGTGATCGAACCTCCCAGGCAAAGCTGAGTTGGGAGCCCTCCCCCACGGGACCTCCCCTCCCTCCTTCCCCCAGGGAGGCTCCAACTCAGCGTTTTGTCGGGTCGTCCCAGAACAGCCTCTCCAAGGAAGAGGAGAGCTCTGGGCTGGCGCTGGACACCGCCCCCCGCCCCAGCCGCACTGTCCCCTCTCAGCAGAGGGGGCCAGGCTCCTGGGGACGCTTCGCAGGGCGTCCCAGCAGTGAGGGCGGTAGCCAGAGAGGAGAGGTGGGGGAGTCACGGGCGTCTCTTTGGGGGAAACATGGAGCTGCCAGAACACTCACCATCACAAAGGAGTAGCCGATCCAGAGCGAAGACCAGCCGGCGGGGCACTGCGGGATCTGGATGGTCTGGCTGTGCACGGCCATCACCATGGCCGGAGCCTCACACACGGCGCACCTGCGAGGAACCGGAGCCCAGACCCTCAGCTCAGCGCAAGCAGCCCCGCCTGCTCCCCCGCCCCGGCACCCGCTCTCCAGCCCTGCACTCAGTCCTTCCGGCCCAGTGACGTCTTATCAAACGGAGCAGGTGCCCCTGCTTGGACTCTGATGCCCTGGGCTGCTCACTGATTGGACAGAGTTGCCTCGGTGCTTAAATATTACACTCTGAGCCACACTCAACACTTGTCATTTCCCCATCTGCTCTGTTATAAGGGAAGGCAACCCGGAGCCAAGCTGTAACAGGGCCTGTCTCCCGGGGGAGCTGGGGCTGCAGGAGACGTCTGTTCTCCTTTGCGGACCATGGCACCCTCCAGAGTTTTAGCAATGAGCCCGGACCTCAGCAAACACACAGAATGCTCAAGGAAAAGGAGACGGTGCCGTTCAATGGCCAGCGCTTCTGGAACACGGCGATTTAAGCCCTGAATCACCTTCAGTGTAAGAACATTTGCTGAATTACAGTAACTAAGAAAAACAATGAACCCGGGGCTGGTGGTCCACGTGCGCCTCCTTCCAGAGACCGTCCAGACCTGGAGCCAACAGACCAGTGAGGAGACCTGCCCGGGGCTGGACCCAGAATGTTCTGACTGGCACCTAAGAGACCCTCTGATGATGGGATCACGGTTTGTTACAAAAATAAATAATAGCAGTAACCACATTCAAGTCACAGAGTGAACAGAGCTAACAATGCTGATAAATGACTACAAATGAGGTTGATGATACACCTGGCTATGCTGGAACATTTGCAGAAAGACAGATGAGACGCGGGCACAGGCCGGAATAAGCCGCTCGGCTTTCCCCAGATGCGTGTGTGTGGTGCCACTTCCATTTATTCACACAAATGCAGATGAACTAAAGGGCTCAATTAAACAACAGCTACTGCAACTGGCCTTTCACATCTGCCACCGTCTGCCTGCCAGGCCCGGGAACACACACACAGCGTGGGGGAAAGGGGTTTGTGTCAGCCTCTGCCGGGCTGGCGGATTCAAGCAGCTGCAGAGACGCAGTCTCGACCCCGTCAGATGGGTGTCTGGGACAGAGTCGCGGGTCTGATGAGCTGTGTCGCCCCTTGAAATTCGTAAGCCTCCTTCTCCATGTTACTCCCGAGAGTCTGAGACCAGAGTGAGTGTGTGAGGCAGAATCGGAGCTCAGCCCCTGCTCTCGGACCAGAGTCTGTGCTCTGGGGCAGGTAAACAATGCACAGTTGTGCATGCCTCACGTCTGCAGAGAGTGCCTAGAAAATTGTGTCGGGGTGACAGCAGAGAGCTTGCTGCTCTTTCTGCGGGAGAGGAGGGATTTTGTGTCGTTAATCTTTCTGAAATTAAGCTTTAGGACGTCCCCAAAGGAAAGGCCTTGGAAAGAACTTGTGAGTTTTGAGAGGTCATCAGAAACCGCCAAGTTAAAGTGACCACGGGAGCTGGGTGCCCAGGAGGAACGGGCGGCGTGATCACCAAAGGGGATGCAGATACGCCGCTTTCAGAGCAGCGACTGAAAGGACGTGGCTTCTGAGGTCTCTTCGGGCTCAGCGCCTGGGGGTCAGCCAGCACGGAGTGTGAAAGCCCTGGGACGGGTGGCATTTAAATAACTTGTGGTGACGGGCCCCCGGGGAGAGCAGGGCCCGACCTAGCCTACTCCTGGGCTGGTTTCTGGAATGTCCTAACTCATCCCAGAGCCCCCGCGTCCCAGCCACATCAAGGTCAATGTCAAGTTTGCCAAGACAGTAAATAGGAAACAAAAACGAAAATCACGATCTACCTGTGGTCCATGGAAAGCTAAACAGAAACACAAAGGTGGTTAGTTCGCGTTCTCACGCACCTGACATGGTTCTAAGCAAGAAAAGTCTTGACACAGAACAGCCCACAGGCACCCCCGATACGCAGAAGGACACCTGTGTTTGCAGAGGGGCCTCTCGGACAGCTCCCAGTTTAATGTCCAGTAGGTGAGTTTCCTTACAGCTCAAAAGGAAGCGGTCGGATGAAAGGCCTTCAAAACCCTGACATTTCTAATGGGCATCTCCCAGCCTTTCTGCTCCGGGTCCACATGGTAGGCTTCTTTAAGAAGACTGATCTGGACCAGCTTCCATGTGATGGAGCCTCAGAGCCTATAACCAGCCGGCCCCCTCGAAGTCCACAGTGCCCCTCGGGGGCCAGGCGGTCTCCACGCACCCAGCCCCAACTTCCGATTGCAGACCCCCTCAGCCAGCATCACTACATCTGTCCTCCTGTTCAGAAGCTGCTATTTCCCTAAAAGAAACACAAAAAGCTTATGTGCTTTCTCCTTCTCACTCTGCTAAGGCAAACGTGGCCTGCCTTGTCATTCTTTTTATCCTCTGTATCTGCTCGTGTAGAAGACTAGCTTCTCGGTGAAACAAGTTCATACATTTGCCTCTGTTCTGTTACTTACGAGTGCAGCTAAGGAAGCAGCTTTTTAATTAGAGGGAAAGAAGCAAAGATAAGACAACTGTGTACTTTTTGGTCATAATAATTTCAATTTCCCATTTTATTTCCTACCAGGCCGATTCCTAGGGACTTAAAAACATACCCCAGACATTAATTAGTGTGGCAAGCACTTAATTTGGGAAGTCACTCAAACATATGCATTCTCAGTGGGGACAATATTACCTTCAGGGCGCAGAAACCGCTGGAGTGGAGGAGTAAGAAAATCCTTAGAACACACAAGTTAATGGACACAGTACATCAGTGTAACCTCCTTATGCATAAAGCATAGACATACTCCATGTCCAAGCGGTTTCAGTTTCTTAAGGACTCCCTCACACCCGTAGCTGAGTTCCTCATTAACTGCCACTGAACTGCATGCTTGAAAAAGATTAAGATGGTAAATTTTATGTTATGTGGATTTTACAATGATCAAAAATAATTTTTTTAAAAAATTTCATGGGGGTAGGGAGTGATTCCAAAACTATACACTTTAAGAAAGCAAAAAGCAAGGAAGATGTTCCCACGTTTGCGGGAATTCCAGAGACACTGCTCACTCATGGAGGGGAAGGGGTCACCCCAGCAAGTCACACGAGATATGTGTTCTATTTCACCCAGGGTTTGTACTAAAATTTTTAAGAGGATAACTGACTGTTACATCCAGTCCTTTGCATGGATGATTTCTATCACGCAGCTCAGGTGTCACAATCAGTAAACAGAATGGCAAAGAACTGAAGGTTTGGGGGAAAAACGGAAAAACGCAGAAACAGCCTCCGCCCTGAGGACGAGCGCCCTTTCTCCCTCAGTCGTGCGCCGGTGGGCTGCGCTCACCGGCTGATGAAGGGCCGGATGTTCTCCCCGGTGATGGGGGCCATGGACATGGGCATGGGCTCCGGGCTGGACAGCCAATACGAGTAGTGTTGCGGGAGGCGAAGCTGCAGACGTTGTTGATGTTGCAGAAGAGGAAGGGCATGGTGCTGAACTTCCGCAGGCAGCTGCCCGCCGTGCCTGCGCGGGGAGGGGCCTCAGGTTACCACGGGCAGCCTGCCTCGGGGCAGACTGCGAGAGCCAGCTAGCACAGACGACAGATGTCCTCCTCACGCGTGAAGATGGAGAAGAACACGCTTGAAATTAAAGACAGGCCTCTATCCTGCACCTCCGTTAAGATGGAAACAAACACGCTTGAAATTAAAACAGACATCCATCCTCCACACGCGTGAAGACGGAAACAAACATGCTTGAAACTAAAGACAGACATCTATCCTCCACACACGTTAAGATAGAAATAAAGAGGTGTGAAGTTACAGAAAGAAGGAAATAAACACAGCGGAATAAACACACTAGTATGACTGGAAACGAGCATTAAATTAAAAGTCAGTAGGAGACTATCAAGAATTAGCAGGACGTTTTGCTGAATGGAAACAAACTGGTTCATCGAGAGAGAAACCTTTTCCTGGACTGAACTCCAGAAGGAATTTAATGTGAAGCTCCTTCTGCAACAGCCGAGTGACTCACTGGACACCGTTTCTGGCAAAATGCAGAGCTGTCTTTCTGCATGTTCCCAGCCTCCGTGAAAGTCGGAGGCAGGTGCTCAGCACTGAGATACAATGCGGAGGGGCAGATCCTGAGGGACTGAGCGCGCGACGGCAGACACGCGGTGCTCTGCCCACCTCAGCTTGCAGGACAGAGATCAGCACCTGCAGAGGAGTCTGGCCAAGAAAGCGTGGACTTCCTCAACAAGAGCAGCGGTAAAGCCGCTCTGTTTTAATCCTATCTGATCACTTGAGGAAGAGGTCAAAACTTCCTTTAAACGTTTTTGGAGAGTCAGCCTTTACTATTGCCTGGCTCCCCATTAGTAATACGGTGGCCTTTGGTAAGGATCGGAGAAGGCAATGGCACCCCACTCCAGTGCTCTTGCTTGGAGAATCCCATGGATGGAGGAGCCTGGTGGGCTGTAGTCCATGGGGTCGCTAAGAGTCGGACACGACTGAGCGACCTCCCTTTCACTTTCGGTAAGGATGGAGGGAAACAGGGCTCCTCCCCTTAACTAGGTCTTGGTGACACTCGGACCGCAGGACTGGAGAGAACACAGCCCAACGCCGGAGACACAGCACAGGGCACACGCACACATCTTAGGGGCCTCACCCAAGTCCTGGCCGTGCGCCCGCTCGTTGCCTTGCACGTAGAGCAGAGAGTAGCCGTGGTAGAGGATTTTGGTCCCAGGAGGGCACTGGGGGTCGTCTATTGTCTGACTGTGCCGGGTCACAAGGAAGCCGTGATCGACGGATGGGGTGCCTGGGGGACCCATGGATCCCGGCAGCCCGTCAGGGCCGGGCGGACCTGGGAAGCCTCGTGGACCTGCAAGATGGAAGAGAAGCCGCTTCCTTAGTTATGCACAGGCGAGACTTGGCATGGCCACTGCCAGCCCCTGCCTCTGACTGGCAGCCTCGGCCACTCCTCTCGGCATCCCACCTCCCGACAGGTTAAAAGCACCATGCCTGGGACAAAGAGACGGTCAAAGAGCTCATCAGTGAATAAATGGAATACATGGAAACACGGACACAGGAATAAGTGACGCGATCGGTATTCTTTCAGCACTGGGGGCTCCTGTGGGCGAGGATTATCACACAATTATTAAGACAACCTCCTCTCAAAGTAGGGTCCCGGCCTCAGTGGCCCCAGGCCGCCTGCGGAAACGGGGCAGGAAGGAAGCTCCTTGCGGGGTGTCCTCCCATCTCCGGGGACAACCACGTGGCCTGCAAGTCTGTCCCAGGGCCTCCTGCTGGGCTGGGCCCTCTGAGCACTCGGCGGTGCCTCTGGCTTCTCAGCTGTGATGGGACAGACCTCTGAGGTCCCGCCTCTCGGGAAGCAGCTCAACTTGAACCAGGAGTAGCCAGCGGCCTCCTGGCCAACACACGTCATTATCTGCTCCCCCTTGCCCGCTGCTGTGATGGCGAATTGAGCCACAGACCCTTCGGAAGCCACGCAGGGCCATCTACCAGCCTTCTCTCAGTCACATCCACGCTGGGAAGTCACATCCACTCTGAGTAACAGTCTCCTGACCCAGAAAAGAATGATACAGCCCTCAGCCCCGCTGTGAGATTCTGTTTCTCCTAAGAAACAGCCTCCTCTGGAAGTCTTTCTTTTTCTGCAGGTTTTCACACGCCGGGGTCTGAGGCTTCGAACCAAAAGACGCAGCAAAGAGGCAGTGAGGCTGGGAGGACACAGTGCACCTACCAGGAGGGCCGAAGGGCCCCGTCTCTCCTTTCTGGCCCGGGGCGCCGTCAAAGCCGGGCTCACCTGGGGGCCCAGGCAAGCCCACGGATCCCGTCACACCTGAGCGAGAGAGAGACGGGTCAGGATCTGCCCGTGGAGAGCCATCCGCGGGCTGAAGCTCCTCCCCTTTGAAATGTCTTCTCTGGCCTCCGCAGACGCCAGCACCAGGCCTGGGACCACAGGTGGGAAACTTTCTCCAAAAGCCAGAAGGGTGATGCACACGCCGCTGAGGCCACGGCTACACCGACCCCTACACGGGGTCTGCTCATCACGGGGCCCAGGGTTCTCCCAGCTCCCTTCATGGGGTCTGCTCATCACGGGCCCGGGGCTCTCCCCAGCTTCTCCCTGCACGGGGTCTGCTCGTCACGGGGCCCGGGGTTCTCCCAGCTCCTCCCTTCATGGGGTCTGCTCGTCACGGGGCCCGGGGTTCTCCCAGCTCCTCCCTTCGTGGGGTCTGCTCGTCACGGGGCCCGGGGTTCTCCCAGCTCCTCCCTTCATGCGGTCTGCTCTCACAGGGCCCGGGGCTCTCCTGGCTCCTCCCTGCACGCGGTCCGCTCCTCACGGGGCCGGGGTTCTCCTCGGCTCCTCCCTTCACGAGGTCTGCTCGTCATGGAACCCGGGACTCTCCCTGGCTCCTCCCTTCACGGGGTCTGCTCATCACCGGCCCGGGGTTCTCCCAACTCCCCCTGCATGGGATCTGCTCATCACGGGGACCGCCCAGGGCTCTCCCAGCTCCTCCCTGCACGGGATCTGCTCATCACGGGGCCCGGGGCTCTCCCTGGCTCCTCCCTTCACGAGGTCTGCTTGTCACGGGGCCCAGGGTTCTCCCAGCTCCTCCCTTCACGGGGTCTACTCATCACAGGGCCTGGGGTTCTCCTGGCTCCTCCCTGCACGGGATCTGCTCATCACAGGGCCCGGGGTTCTCCCCGGCTTCTCCCTGTTTCTGTTGTTACTGTTCGGCAGGCAGTTTGGGGAAAGGCAGGCACATGGGGGCTTGGGGAGATTTTTGATGCATTTTCATCTTCTCAAGTGTTTCCCCCTCGGTTTTATTCTGGTGCCACAGATTACATTCAAGCATCAGATTTATTGACGGGGTGGTTCTTCTGTTTGCCCTGGTACACTACATTCTCGGGCCATTGAACCTCGAATTTCCATGATGCTCACTTTCTGCTCTAAATTTAGTTATCCTTATTTATCCATTCCCGCCCCTCTGCAATAGCTTTTAAAGTGGGGACTGTTTAGCTCCAAAAAGCAGAAAGCATCTAGGTTGCAGTGTCTGGAATCGTAAGGATTTGCACAGATCCTGGCCAGATGGGCAGAGCCTCTGGGCCACCATGGCGAGCACCCATTGCCGTGATTCTAGGCCACTGCGCCTGCACCCCCGCCTCGTGGCTGGAGAGGCGGCTCTCCCCAGCCCTCACCCACGCTGTTCTGAGTGAGCAGAGCAACGCTGAGCCGCGTGCTCCCCCTGCCTTTTCCCTGCTTCACTCTCGCCTTTTTTCCTATGTGCACGTGTGCTGGGTCACCCAGTATGCCTGACTCTCGAGACCCCATGGACTATAGCCCACCAGGCTTCTCTGTCCACGGCATTTCCCAGGCAAGAATACTGGAGTGGGTTGCCATTTTCCCTCCTCCAGGGGACCTTCCCAACCCAGGGATCGAACCCACATCTCCTGCGTTGGCAGGTGGGTTCTTTACCACTGAGCCACCAGGGAAGACCCTCTGGCCTTTTTAGGCCCCTTCGAAAACTTCATGTGATTTTGATATACATTAAGGGAAGAAAAGAAAGTCATCTTCAAATATGAGTTTACAGTCACCACCCAGAGACGGACCTGAGACACGTGGGTAAAGAGGAAAGCCTGCCCCCGTCAGCCTGCTCCTGACCCCATGACCCCTTGATTGCCCAGCCAACTTATCCTTACCTTGCTGTCCTTTCGGGCCTGGAGGTCCCTGAAGCCCTTTCAGACCAGCGGGGCCCTCGGGCCCAGGGAGCCCTGGTTCCCCCTTGATGATGTTGAACGGACCTGGGGGGCCCGGGGGGCCGGGAAGACCTGTGGGAAGCAGGGCGGCCAGGGGTCAGTTCCACTGTCAGCACCGGGGGCAGAAACGGCATCTGGCCCGAAACCCAACCAAAAGCGGTGCTTCTCAAAAGGAGACTCTCGATCAAACACACAAGTCAGCAGACTCTCACGAGACACAGGGGTCTGCTCATGTGTACTGTCTAACCTAAAGTCCTGCGTCCTCGGGACCGGAAGAGACTCAGGCCCCCAGTGTCAACTGTCCACTCCACTCTGGACGCCCGACAGACTCTCCCTGTGGGAAGCTCAACCCTCCGAGGGCCCCGCCTCCCACCTGGGGAGCCCCAGCACGTGAAATCAGAATGTCTACTCTCATCTCTTTTTCTGAAACCCGCCTGACTGCACCCCAGAGCCACTGGTCTTAATTTTCTAATGATGACTGAACGTAATCCTCTTCATCCTGGTCATGGACGCCAGGAAAGATTGAAGGCGGGGGGAGAAGGGGACGACAGAGGATGAGATGGTTGGATGGCATCACCGACTCAGTGGACATGAGTTTGAGCAAAGTCCAGGAGTTGGTGATGGACAGGGAAGCCGGGTGTGCTGCAGTCCAGGGGGTCACAAAGAGTCAGACACGACTGAGCGACTGAACTGAACTGAACTGAACTGAACGTACCCCTCTGCTGCCTGAATGGGCCCTGAAATACATGGAGCCATCGTGAGGCATTTCAGGTCTCCCACAGCCTCCCGCTCTCCCTTCTCTCCTCACACGTTTCTTTATTTTCCCCCTAATCATCCACGTCTCGGTGCTTTGTGGTTACTAACTCCCTCTATCAAGACACGGTCTTTGAAGCGAAACGCAGCCCTAGAAATGAGCTCTGGCCCGTGGAGGCCAGGGCAGGATGGAGACCATCTCCTTCCAAGACCAGCCGCACCTCTGGAGCTGCTGGGCACACCCCGCTGCCCGTGGAGAAGTGCGGGCAGGCGCTTTCTGTAAAGAGCTCCGTGCCGCCCAGCCAGAGTGTCCAGCCCGCTCGTGCAAGCCGGGTTTCACTCCGTGTTTTCACAGCTGATTTCCGTCTGCCCTCAGAGCCTGTGAGAGTCTGTGAATCTTGAGCCCCTCATCCCCTCTGTGTTGGACCGACCTCACACACAGATGGAGCCAACCTGGCTTTCGGGACAGATCGCTGGTGCAAACGTCACCTCGACCAGCCACACGCGGCAACAACCCCGAGGAGCGGCCCGAGCAGTCTCCTCTCGACCACCCCCCTCACCTTTCGCTCCCGGGAAGCCTTGGTCTCCTTGGTCACCTTTGACTCCCTGCAGGCCGGGGGCGCCCTTCTGGCCTGGAGGAAAGTAGAACATCGTCTTTGCACAGAATTCCAAAAGATATCCGTGTGCGTGAGCGTGAACACACGCAAGCATCGGGGTGGCCAAGAGGCTCATTCAGGTTTATTCTACAAGGCCTTATAAAAACCGGAATGAACTTTTAGCCAACCCAGTAGATACATATATACACAAACATTCACACACACGCTCATGTGTACCTGCATACACATATATACACCTACAAACACACACGCATACATTACACACACACACACACACACACACACACACACACACACACACACACAGTGAACACACTTCCAGTTTATGCTCCTGGAAGAAAAGAGCATTCCTTGTAGTTAGTGATGTAAAACTTTTGAGGAAACTCTCCTTTCTGAAACCCCAGAAGTCACGTTTTTTCAAACACGCAGCAAACCCTAAAACAGTCACAACCAGTGGAGGGGCACGCGACTCTGCTTTTGATAACAGTCGGCTCCCATGAGCCCCAGTTGGACTGTGAGATGCCTGCAAGCTGAGAACTTGTTTTATTCACCTTTCATTCACATGCACTCGATTTCTCAGTTAAAATCACATCACCTGGAAGCTGGCAGGCACCCAATAAATATTTGCTTAAAACACTAAAAAATTAATGAATGGCCCAAATGCCCCATGATTTCTCACCGAGGTGCCAGTGACCCACTGGTTCTTAGGAAGGAAATCAGAACGTCTTTACACAGCCAAGCATGAGAGTCTACAAATGGGGCTGCCGTCCAGAAAGGGCGTTTAAATGTGAAGAGGACAGACGCGCGCACCGGTCACGACAATCTACCAGCAGGAAGTGCCAGGGCCGGGCCCTAGTGGCAGGGAAACGTGTCTTCAAGCATCTCCTTGTCTTACCGTGAAACCCTGGGACTCCTGGAGGCCCCGTATCTCCCTTGGCGCCTGTGATTCCTGGAGAGCCGCCAATGCCCTAGACACGAGAGAGAGCGTCAGTCAGGAGAGCCCAAGGGACGCAAGCCTCTCGAGCAGGCGGCAGTGGGGAAGCCAGGTCAGCCCCTCTGCGTTCTGGAAGCAGCTTTGTAAACCAATGGGGCCTCACTGGTTTCTTAAAGATGGAAAGGAATGACAAAACCTCTGTGCGTGCTTAAATCAGGGAGCTGGAGACGGCCGCTCATTCATTCACTCCGTCCCTTCTGCTCAGCCCTCTGTGTGGCCCATTCCAGGAGCAGGTGCAAATCTGACTTCCCACTGTCCCCACCGCACAGCACGACGTCAGGAACAGAGTCGAAACTCCCTAGACACCTGTCGTGGCAACAGCTCAGCACCGAAGAACCTTCCTCCTGACACTCAACCATACAGGTTTCTCTTTAGCAGTGACTTCATATCTTGCCTTAAAAGAGCTTTTAAATATGGGGAAAGAAACATTAAAAAACTAAAGACGGACTATTTTCCTTTACAATATAGTGATGTTCTTATATTTTAAAAATATTATCTTAATTTCTAGATATTTCAACATAGTTATTCCTTTCACCATACATAAAAAGTTGTATTGCTTCTTACATATATTTACTTATTTGCTTTACTTTAA
Source organism: Madoqua kirkii (assembly GCA_006408675.1). Taxonomy (NCBI): domain Eukaryota; kingdom Metazoa; phylum Chordata; class Mammalia; order Artiodactyla; family Bovidae; genus Madoqua; species Madoqua kirkii. The sequence continues at coordinate 24,865 of SJYC01045549.1, read as the reverse complement.
TAAGGTAACTAAAATAACATGAACAAGCATTTGTAGATATGTATACGTGTAATCCAGTAGCCCTGTATGGATGTGAGAACTGGACCATAAAGAGAGCCCCAAAATGGATGCTGTCAAATCGTGGTGCTGGAGAAGACTCTTGAGAGTCCCTTGGACAGCAAGGAGATTAAACCAGTCCATCCTAAAGGAAATCAATACTCAATATTCATTGGAAGAATTGATGCTGCAGTTGAAGCTCCAAAACTTTGGCCACCTGATGCAAAGAGCTGACTCGTGGGAAAAGACCCCAATGCTGGGAAAGACTGAAGGCAAAAGAAGAGGGTGGCAGAGGACGAGGTGGTTGGATGGCATCACTCACTCAGTGGGCATGAGTCTGAGCAAACTCTGGGAGCAGGGAAGGACCGAGGAGCCTGCAGCCACGGGGTCGCAGAGTCAGACACGACTTGGCAACTGAACAGCAACATACGTACAACGCACACGTGTACACACACAGACACCGCAGGGCACTGGGAACAGTGCCTGCGGCTGGGTTACCGAGGCGCCCTTTCTGTACCGCTTACACATAGGGTTTTAAGCCAGGCATCGAACTGTCATTTCCAGTATTATAACATTTCCCTTCTGAGGGTTCGTGTAAAACTAGATTGTAAGAACTGCAGTAACAGCTGCCTACCATGATCACTTGCCAGAGAGAAGGGACTGATTCAGAGAGGTTCTGGGAGTATAACATACATGTAACACAGGTGGATACACATGCACACACACACACACACACACACACACACACACACAAGTATCCTTTGATCCTTTTCAAAAACAGGACCTGCCAAGGGACAACTCACCGGCATGCCCTGGAATCCTGGGTCTCCCTTGGGCCCTGGAGCTCCCGGCGTGCCCGGCCAGCCTGGGTTCCCCTTGTCACCTTTCAGCCCGTCCAGCCCGGGGAGGCCTGGAGGCCCCATGGGTCCCGGATGCCCTAGCGGGAGACACAGACACACACGCGAAGTGGGAGGGTGGTCTGACGCACAAGTACCACTGGAGTGTGCTTGTCACTGCCACCCAGATGCCCGACTGTTCCCAGCAACACCTCGAGCCCTGAGGACCTGCAGGCAGCTCCTGGAGGGAAGCCTCCCTCAGCAGGCAGCAAGCGCTGCTATAAACACCCCAGTCTCCGAGTCAAGAGTCCCGTGGGCCCCGTGCTCGGGGGTGGCCGAGTCGCAGCGCAGCCGCCCTGCGCGGGGACAGAAGGTCATGCTGGTCTTAAACCACCGCCGCGCGTGGCCCTCCTGGGCCAGTCCTTCCGTGACGTCCTGTCTCCCTCCCCCTCGTTACCTGTCGTGCACACTACGTTCCCTGACAGAAAGGACACGAGAAAAGCGCCAACCGACCGAGGCCCGAGCGACAGCGGCCCAGACTTCAGTAGTTTCAAGGGGTAAAAAGCGGCCCACTTCTCACAGAAAGCTCACTCGAGACCGCTTATTCGTGCTACACCTGTGTGCTTTTGTCCCTCTTTCGGTCCCAGCTCTGAGTTCGTTCAACATCCTCACCTGGCAGGCCGGGCTGTCCTTGCGGGCCGCGGTCTCCTTTGGGCCCCTCTACTGCGTGGCCTGGGGTCCCTGGCAATCCCGGCTGGCCCTGTGGTCCCGGGGGACCCATGAATCCTTGTTCACCTTTGGCTCCAGGAATTCCTGGGCTCCCAGCTAATCCTGGGAAGCCCACATCGCCCTTTGAACCTGAGCAGTAAAGACGGTTGAGATGGTGGTGAAATGCAGGGAGGAAGGGAAGCCCAGAGCGCCACGGAGGAGGGAGACGCCTCCAGAAGGCCCCGGGGGAAACCAGAGCGGGGGCCTTCTCCCTCCTTTCTCCTGAAAAATGGTGCAGACTCCGGCCACAGCCCACCCGAAAAAGGCAGCTGAGGATGCCAAGAACCGGCCATCGCTCCGCAGGCTCTGTAAAGCACGTGTTCTATGGCAAGGGGACTTGCATGCGTGGAGACAAGCCTGCAAGGGATGGCACTGCTGAAATTACGGGCTTGTTCCAGCCACAGGCGAGTGAAGAAGCAAATGGCGCTACATGCACCCCAAGGAGCTCGGCTCAGAGTGGAACCATGGCACCGGCGACGCAGACTCATGACGCCGAGTTCAGGAAGTCAGGCCGAAGCGCACATGTGTGTAAAACTCTAGCTAGTGCAAGCTAACCGACAGTGCCAGAAAGCAGACCAGAGGCTACCTGGGGAGATGTGTATAAGAGACAGCACACACACACAGAGTGAACACACTTCCAGTTTATGCTCCTGGAAGAAAAGAGCATTCCTTGTAGTTAGTGATGTAAAACTTTTGAGGAAACTCTCCTTTCTGAAACCCCAGAAGTCACGTTTTTTCAAACACGCAGCAAACCCTAAAACAGTCACAACCAGTGGAGGGGCACGCGACTCTGCTTTTGATAACAGTCGGCTCCCATGAGCCCCAGTTGGACTGTGAGATGCCTGCAAGCTGAGAACTTGTTTTATTCACCTTTCATTCACATGCACTCGATTTCTCAGTTAAAATCACATCACCTGGAAGCTGGCAGGCACCCAATAAATATTTGCTTAAAACACTAAAAAATTAATGAATGGCCCAAATGCCCCATGATTTCTCACCGAGGTGCCAGTGACCCACTGGTTCTTAGGAAGGAAATCAGAACGTCTTTACACAGCCAAGCATGAGAGTCTACAAATGGGGCTGCCGTCCAGAAAGGGCGTTTAAATGTGAAGAGGACAGACGCGCGCACCGGTCACGACAATCTACCAGCAGGAAGTGCCAGGGCCGGGCCCTAGTGGCAGGGAAACGTGTCTTCAAGCATCTCCTTGTCTTACCGTGAAACCCTGGGACTCCTGGAGGCCCCGTATCTCCCTTGGCGCCTGTGATTCCTGGAGAGCCGCCAATGCCCTAGACACGAGAGAGAGCGTCAGTCAGGAGAGCCCAAGGGACGCAAGCCTCTCGAGCAGGCGGCAGTGGGGAAGCCAGGTCAGCCCCTCTGCGTTCTGGAAGCAGCTTTGTAAACCAATGGGGCCTCACTGGTTTCTTAAAGATGGAAAGGAATGACAAAACCTCTGTGCGTGCTTAAATCAGAAAGATTTATCAAACTTTCACTTTTAAATGTATGCAGTTTACTACATGCCAGCGACACCTCAATAAAGCTGTTTTTAAAAAATTTTCTAAGTCAAAACTTGTAGGAAAAAAAACTGCATGTTTAGTTTTAAACCTACTACACCAAACTTGTCAAAAAATGACAAAATTCTAGGACCGTCTTAAGGTTATTAAGGAAAAGGAAGAAGGGAAGGAAATGGGGTCACCATCTAGAAGGATCAGGGGGCCCGCCTTGGGATCCCTCCCACATGCCTCCACTTCACCAGGCTGTGAATCCAAGACAAAGCACAGCGCACGGGGGCTTGTCACACACCAGCGGCAAGGGTCTGCTCCACCGTCCCAGACCCTAATCTATCGCCAGCCTAAGTCCAGGGGCTTCCCTGGATCTGACCACCCTTCTCTGAGGGTGCTCTGCACCAGCGGTTCGCTGAAAAGGAAGATCAGATCTAGCAAATGTGTTACCTTTCTCTCCTTTGCTCCCTGGAAACCCTGGGAATCCTCTTCCAGGAAGACCTACAACATAAAGGTGAGAAACCAGGCTTACCTCTCCTAAAGCAGGCAAGCTTCAGGAACAGCACAAAGCAATGTCTGCTCCTTGTGCCAAAACCATACACTATTTGCCAGAACACAAAGTCAGCTCAGTGTGCTTTGCAAGTAAAATCATATTCCTACAGTTGTTCTAAGACAGCCTTGACTGGATATACGTGATGTGGTCTGTTTTCCCAAGTACCTCTGAGCTCAGAACCACTATAGCATTTAGTAGAAACAACTTGTACAAATGGGTACCGATTTCCCGTTACTGTCTGGAGACTCACAAACTGGCTTTTCTCAGACGACCATTCAACTAACAGCTATTCTCAAAGGTGGTGCAGAGAGCCAGGTGGGCCAGCAGAGAGCAGGGAGCCCACCAACGTGCAGTAAGCGTGTGAGGGAAAATCCAGAGGAGGGAGGCAGGTGTGGCGGCGCTTTAATGAACTGTTTTTATAGGAAAATGAACGTACATAATAAAACAAAGGCCCAAGAATGAAAACATGAGCTGCAGAAAGAGGCCAGGGCCAGCAGTAAGGGAGCCTCTGACCACCCCTTCCCAGCTCTGCTTCCCTCCCTCCATCCCCAGGACCTGGGGTCACCTGTTAATCACACTGAGTGTTACCCTCTTGCTATTTGGTTGGCCAAAACTTTCATTTGGGTTTTTCCATAAGATGTAACAGAAAACCCAAATGAACTCTTTGGCCAGCTCAATCTACATGAGTGTTAACTCAATAGATACGAGTGCTACTATGCGTGTGATTGTCATCACCGGAGCGCACAGCTTGCACTTTTTGCCCAAGTTGCCAGGTCCCCATCAGTGAGAGGAGCAGATTCAGGGGACGGCAACTATTCCCAAGACCAGCTGTCAAGAGGAGGAAGGCCAGGCAGAGAAAGCAATGGCCTGCACTTTCTGTGTGTCTCTTTCGCTCACCACAAGAGCTCAGGCCATTCCAAGGGCAGGTGCCCGGAAGCATCTGGGGAATAAATGCGCACCGCCCCGCCCCTTCCCACCCCACCCTGCCCAGGCGTCCACGTCAGCGCCCCACAGACGCAAGGACGGAACAACGTAGGTGCCACCCTACATGGGGCCCCGGTCACTCAGCAAGGAACGGGGAGCTCCGGGAGACGGGCGCCCCAGCGCACAGCCTCACTCTGAAAGGGAATGGACGCCCAACATACCTGCCTCGCCCTTCTCTCCCACCGACCCTGGGATTCCATCGCTGCCGGGCTCCCCTTTCTGGCCGGCTGGGCCCGTGGGGCCAGGCTTCCCAGGAAGACCTCAAAGAGAACAGTCAGACTGGTCAGCACCCTGGTCTGTGTGGAAAACGCACCACCGTTCCCAACGTGCTTCTGAGGAGCCGTTCCCACCCCCCGAGCAGGCCCGGCTTCCCAGCGGTTGCTCCTGAATCCCCTTCAGAAGGGACCACTAAGTGTTGACCCCCAAAAGCTGGAGTGAGAGGAGACAAAGCGTATCCATCCATCATGCCAACCAGGAAAACTTGTTTCTAAACCAGTTCCAGTCTAACTGGGGTGAAGACCTGGGAAGACCCTGGAAGCGTCCCCAGACACAGTCTATTCAACTGGAGGAGGAGGTGTGACCCCACAGGTCATCCAGAGGTCACCCAGCCTGACACCGCATGACCTCCCTCCAGGGGCCCCCACACGTCCTGAAACGTGGTTTCTACCTGCTTCTCCTTTGATGCCAGGAATGCCATCCAGGCCCGGGAGGCCTTTGTCGCCTTTCTCCCCAGGCAACCCAGGGCTTCCTAAAGAGAAGCAGACACCCGGTTCCCGTGACCGTGACCTTCTCTGCCACCCCTGGACCCCGAGCTTGGGAGGAGGCTGGCCCACTTACCCGGATAGCCAGCACTGCCCGGGGAGCCTTTGGGGCCCGGAGACCCGGGCATCCCTGGGATACCGGTGCTTCCTTTCTCTCCCTTCTCGCCGGGGCTTCCAGGAAATCCTGCTAGGCCCTGGTCTCCCTGTGGGTGGAGATCGGGCCCATTAATGCTGTTATGCCCCGGACACGGGTCTGGAGGCGCCTCCTGCATACACGTGGGCGCGGGGACGACCACCTGCACACACGTGGGCGCGAGGAGGACCGCCTGCATACACGTGGGCGCGGGGACAACCCTGCACACATGTGGGCCTGGGGACGACAGTGTATACACGTGGGCGCAACCCCTGCCTGGCAGAACTCCACGTCTGGCTTTCTAAAGGGAGAGTCGAAGCCCGCTCTGGAAACGGAAGAGGAGCCAGAAACCCAGCGGCAAAGAGCAGCTGCCTGCTCTGCTTCTCCGGTTCCTCCTTCGCTTCGCCCCATGACAACTTGCTGCTCCAGCTCTCAGCAAGTCTCGGGTCCTCTCTGGGGGAAGCGGGGAGACTGTTCCGTTAGGATTCATTTACTGTGCGGAGCTGCTTACTACACACTCCCTGGGAGCCTTTGGTGAGGGAGGGAGACAGGTGGGACGGGTTTCCACAGAGACAGATGGGAGGGGCTTCCATGTGATGGGTGGGAGGGGCTTCCGCAAGGCCGGGTGGGAGGGGCTTCTGCAGACAGGTGGGAGGGGCTTTCTGCGGGATGCACTTACCTTCTCCCCAGGCCGTCCTGGAATCCCAATGCCAGGCAGACCCGCCTGCCCTTTCTCTCCTTTTGCCCCCTTGTCTCCAGGTAAGCCAGGAATGCCCTGCGGGCCGGGGATGCCAGCCACACCTTTTGGTCCTGGCATTCCTAGAAACACACACAGCGGAGGCAGAACGTATGGTTAGCCGGTGCTAGTGGAGGAGGTGGGAAAACACATCCCTCGTTTCTCGGGCTGTGCGTCATCCAGGCAGGTGCCAGTCACCCCGCCCGGGAGGACGCTGGGAAACAGCCTTCCTGTCTTTTAAAGACAGCCACATTTCAAAGGGAAAAGGGGTATGCTGACCGCTCAGCCCACGCCTCCTTTCCCCGCAGCATACAGCGGCTTCCACGTCCTTTATTCTGCAGTCAAACTTCACATCCAAGCGAATCGGAGGGGCCGTGACGCAGGTCACAGAGAACAGAAGGGTGCCTGCTTCCGCGACTGATGTGGGCAGTCAGACTAATTTATAAAGAGGTGCCCACAGCAGCGGAACGTTCACATCTTAAAGGGGCAGCGCGCCTCTCACAGGCCTGGGGAGGAGCCGTCAGACAGGCCTGCTGGCCTGACCGTGGCCCCAGGAGATAGTGAGCAGCCTTGGCTCCCAGACCATCTGGGCCCTCAGCTTTCTGTCCCCTGCCTCCTCCTCTGCGGCAGCTGCCACTGCGGCAAATGCCAGGGGCCAAGTGTGGAAGCCGGCTCAGCACCGGGGCAGAGGGCCCCGAAGGGCCTCCTGAGCTAATGTCAGGAGAGCAGGCGCCTCTGGCGCTGAGAAAACTCAGTGGGTAATTAATCGCCTTTTTGACGGATCCTAACAGACACACCTGGAGGGAGTCCACAGCCTACCACCCATGTTCATCTTGTTAAACTGGGAGGGCTTTTTGTCTGTTGTTTTAAGCCACAGTCATAGGGTCAGCCAAATGCCCGCCCTCCCTAGGCAAGAGGTCTCTCATGAAGATGTCAGTCTGTGTAAAAGACACTTCTCCCTAGATTACGTCCTCAGGCAGCGGGCCTCCCGTGGGCCTCGCCCCAGCAGCCCGACAGGTGCCACGCACTGGGAAGAAGCCCCCTTTCCTAAGCCCCACGTACCTGGGAGGCCCATTCCACCAGTGGACCCTTTGGGACCAGGAAGTCCCGGGGCACCCGGGATCCCGCTCACACCTGGATCACCTTTAGGTCCTGGGATCATAAAGACAAAAACCCAACAGGTCAACAGCCACAGAAAGTGCCAGGTAACACCTCCCCACATGACCCCCTGCCAGGCGGGCGACCTTGGACTCCCCACCGTACCTGGCTGCCCAGGGTGTCCTGCCTGACCGTCCTTTCCTGGCACGCCTGGGTTCCCGGGTCTCCACGGGATCCTTTATCACCAGTCGGACCAGTTTGTCCTGTGCAACACAGGAAAAAAAAAAAATAATGACGATCCACATCTACTTAGAGCAAGCCGTAGAAACTCAGGCTGGTCCGTCATCATGCGGGCAGCGCTGAGTAGCCAGTCCGCGCCCCCTCGCGCCCCGCTGGTGGCACTGCCCACGTTACCTTTCTCGCCTTGGTCCCCCTTCTCGCCCTTCATGCTGCCCATGTCCACCTTATCCATGGAGCCTGGCTTGCCGGGGAGCCCCACATCGCCTTTGTCACCCTTGAAGCCAGGGTCTCCCCTGGGCCCCGAAGAGCCGGGGAAGCCGTGGTCCCCTGCAGAGAGAGAGGAGTGGGTGACATGCAGCCGAGGGCCCCGGCAGTGACAGGCGCGGCTTCCTTCCGGCCAGGAGACGCAGCTGACAGACGAGGAAAACAGAGCAAGCAGCCTCTCCAAAAGCGGCGCGCAAGGGCCAGAGTCGCGCCACCCAGGAGAAGGCGGCACCAGGCACACGCGCGATGAAGCCATTTCTAGAGTTCATTACTTGCTAACACTTCCAGCGTATGAGACTCCGACTCTTAATTTAAATAAATGACATTTTTCTCTCCATCCTAAATCCCTGCATGACTCCAGTTCACAGTGGCCCCTCGACCCTGCATGAAGTAACAGAAGGGGAACTCTCTCCCATTCAGCCACACAAATCACCACTTTTATGTCTAAGGGTCAAAGTCAATTTTTTTGTTTAAAACAACAACAACAACATTATTTTGGACCGAATGTCATGATAGGAAATAAAAATTAAGACTTGTAAACTTGCTGTTTGCTACTTTAAAGACTCAGTTCCTCTGAACTTGCATGATTGAAGATTCCACTATTTCTAAAAAAACACAACGGCACCAAAAAAGAAAACCCCGAAACCTGTCTTCTCTTTGACTTTTTGGGAGGGCACAGGCTGTAATCCCCATGAATCGTGAGTTACACGAGGGGGACTTCTGGGCCCCTCGCTTGACCTTTCCTAGGTTTCCTGGGATGAACTACAACCTACAATGATGAGAGAATTTCCCACAAGGCACTGGGGCCCAGACATACACAACAAGCTTTCCCGAAGTCACCGCTCCTTACCTTTGGCGCCCGGCAATCCTGGCACGCCCGCTGGTCCTGGCGAGCCGGGCTGCCCCGGGGTCCCCATGACTCCCATCTCTCCCTTGGGACCTGTGGCAGCACAGAGGGAGCGTGAATGTTGGTGGCGGAGGCCAAACGAGGGTCGTGAACAAGAGCCGGGAGGCACCTCCCCGGGCCCAGGTGGGTGGAGCTCATAGTCACTCACCCGGAATGCCAGGCTGGCCGGGGGAGCCCTGCTGTCCAGGAAGGCCAGGCAGCCCTGACTGCCCGGTCAGGCCGGGGAGCCCCTGGGACCCTTTGTCTCCTTTGGGGCCCGGCATGTCCAGGCCTGGGAAGCCGGGGAAGCCTTTCTCTCCTTTCACTCCGGGGGGGCCTGAAACGGGGAAGAGAAAGGGTGTCGGCGGGACTGGCAAGGTGTCTGGCAGTGCCCTGGAGCCCGTGTGCCTGTGACTTTCTGCAGAAGGCGTGTGGCTGTGGCCACATCAGGGCAGGGGCCAGGGAGCTGCGCCCCCTCCTCAGACAGTGGTGTGTGGGGCCGCCGCTGGGCACGCCCTGTCCCAAGACAAGCTCCCTCTGCCCGCGGGGCATCGGCCGCAGGCTCCTCCCCGGCCTTTCCGCGGTGGTGAGACTCAGCCCAGCGTCCCCCGCTCGGCTCCCCCTGGCTGTCCTCTGCTGCCCACCACTGTCTCACTTGCGATGGTTATAAAGGCAGAGGCAGCTTCCAGTCGCAGACTCCTATGTTACCCACGACTCACTACCCCTCCTGTGGAAGGATCAGACAGAGGCGTCGATCCTGAATTAAATAAAAAAGGTACTGACTATAGAATAGAGGGGAAGCGTCTTTGGCACATAAACCAAGCTCAGAGAGAGGAAGAGAATGGCATCCGTGGCTTTAGTCGCTCAGTCCTAACCAACTCTCTGCGACCCCATGGACTGAAGCCCGCCAGGCTCCTCTGTCCATGGAGTTCTCCAGGCAAGAATACTGGAGTGGGCTGCCGTATCCCTTCTCCAGGGGGTTTTCCTGAAACTTAGGTCTCCGGCTTTATAGATGGAGTCTCTACCACCTAAGCCATCGAGCCTGAATCCACAAGATAAACCTGTATCCGCAAAACAGAGCTGTATCCACAAGAGAGCTGACTCCTCCCCTTTGAGCCACAGACTGTGAGTTAGGGAAAGGGGGCATTCTGGGAGAACGCTGTATCACCTGATGACCCTGGGGGTCCCTGTCCTCCGGGGGGTCCCATTGCTCCAGGGGGGCCAATTCCAGGGACTCCTGGAGCTCCTTTGGGGCCTGGCAATCCAGGAGGTCCTGGGTCACCTGGATGGGGAGAAACAGTGAGCACTCGCACCGGGACATGGCTGTGTCAGGGCGCAGCACCCCCTACTCCAGGCTCCGGAAGCCGTCCAGGGTTCCCATCATTCATTCAGCAACCATTTACTGGGGCCTAGCAGGGGCTCTGAGGACACAGGATAAACAGGCCCCTTCCCAGCCACCAGCTGGATCTGCCCGTAAGACATTACCTCTGAGCCCCTGGAGGCCTGGGGGGCCGATGGCGCCGTGCTCTCCAGGAACGCCCGGTCCTCCGACGTTTCCCTTCTCCCCGGGGGTGCCAGGGATGCCAGGTATCCCGGGCAGGCCTTTGAGTCCCGGCAGACCGACTCCAGGCTCGCCCTGGAGACCAGAAGCACAGAGAAGCCGGTGACCTCCCCTCACGGAGGAGGCGCCTGGGGGCCCTGCAGTGCTCAGGGCAGTCCCCGTCACAACGGATTCCTGGCCCAAACGCCCGTATCACGGAAGCGGAGAGAGGCTGCCGCCCACCCTCCTGGGGGTTCATATTGCTTTCTTTCTCCACTCCCGATAAGACACATGTTGTACACTGAGGCCCAGGACGCAACGGGCAACAGCACAGACGGGAAGCGGAAAAAGATGACTCCTCCACAAAGATGCAGGACTGTGCGCGACCCCGCTTCCTTGGTTACTTCCTGTCTGATGCTATTTCACGCTGACCCAACACATCCCACGAGATTAGCAGCCCGTGATTTACGTGCCCGGTTCATCGCAGCGAGGTGGACAGCCATTGGGAAACGCTCCATACATACCTTCTGGCCAGGTGGACCGGGGTTGCCAGGTAGGCCGTTGAAGCCTTGACGACCCGGATTTCCAGGAGGTCCAGCGTCTCCAGGTAAACCATCAACGCCTGTTTGGAAGAGTAAAAAAAAAATCAGTGTAAATCAATGTAAAATACTATTCCTGACATCCTCCACTTCTTTAACCTGCTCAGAAGAACTTGAACAGACTTGAGGGGGTCAGCAAGGAAGATGAGACCACGCTGGGCCTGACTGGGGGCAGCTGGGGGCAGGGGCCACTCACAGCACCGGCTGCCTCCTCCTCTTTCTCCCTCTGTCCTGACCCTCTGTTCCTTTCCTTCTTTGTAAACTTTTTTTCCTATCTGCTCCCTGCAAACACATCACACCAGTATTTGCAGACTGAGAATGGCAATTTAGACTCTGGGGATTCTGAGTGAGGTCAGGGGCATCCCCTTTGCCTGGTTAGAAAACCAGCCCGGATTTCCCAGTAGAGACCTGCATCTTTAAAATAAAATAAAAAATCCCTGGGCCACATCACACAACACACAGGAACCTAGTTTCCTGCCCAGGGATTGAACCCGTGCTGCGTGCATTGACCGAGTGGAGTCTTCGCCACTGGACCGCCAGGAAGTCCCTGAACCTGCACGTGAGCAAGACCCTCATGAGGCCCCAGCAGGGCTCACCTCTGGGGCCGGGAGGCCCAGGAAATCCAATTCCAGGCTGGCCGATGGCGCCCTTCTCTCCAGGGAGGCCTGGCCTTCCGGGGCTTCCAGGAAAACCTCGATCACCTGCGGCGGAAGAGGCCGGCGGTCAGAGAACAGGAGCGCTTCCCCAGGGGCCCCAGGTGAACTGGCGAGAACCCTTAGGGTACCTTGTGGCCCCTGGAAGCCGGGGGACCCGGGAAGTCCTTCTGCTCCAGGGGGGCCGGGCAAGGGCACGACTTTTCCCGCCTCTCCCTTGGGACCTGGGGAAAGAGAACAAACACTCGGTGTGAGGGCCACAGCCTCGCATCCGGGACAGCAGCCCGTCCACGCGCCTCCCTGCCTTCCTCCCACCGAAGCCTGTCTCACGGAGACCGACCGCCTCTTCTCCACAAACGTCCAGACCGACCCGGACGTTCGGTCGACACAGGCATCTCTTACGTGTCCAAAACAAGAGTCAGAAAAGCTGAAAACTCTGCACACATGGAGAGCAAGGCGACCCCGGGTCACCACCTGTCCAAGTCAGGACCCTCTGGTGGCCCCCTGAGCGTCTCAGACAGGACCGGCTCTGAGCTGCTCTGAGGCCCGTCCACTGGAAGTCATCTTCAGGACCCGCTGTGCGGGTGGAGTGAGCCGGGTCATCGCCAGCAGCCCAGAAAAGCCCCTTTCCCTCTGCAAGCTGGGAGGGGCAGGCCCAGCCCCTGAGCGCCCGTGCCTGCGAGGACCACTGGGTGTCAGGACTGAGCTGTGTCAGGGAAGGGCCACGGGCCTCGTCCCCACTGAATCATCTGTACCTTGAAGAATTCAGGATAGCGAGGTCCTCCCGAGGGCGGCCAGCACTCTCGCTAGCTACAGACTGTGGGAACCGCCGGGGCCTGGCCCCAGCACATCTCTGCTATCAGCTCCAGGCCTGGGAATGAGGCTTTTATGATCCTCAGAGAAAACACAGCTCTGGCCGATCGGAGCAGCTGGGTCTAATCCCAGAGCTGCCGGGGTCGGGAACGGCCCGGGGACCTTCCAGAACATGGACGGCGACCAACAGCACTGCTAGCTTTCCACCTTCCGGAACCTTCTTCCCATCCCCTCGAGACCTATCTGTGTGTACCCCACTGGCTTTTCTGATGATGCTGGTTTCTGGCCGAAAAAAAGGCTGATTCCTATCTACACTCTGCCAGTGTTCAGATTCGAAGAAGGTAATGGCAACCCACTGCAGTACTCTTGCCTGAAGGATCCCTGGGACGGCAGAGCCTGGTGGGCTGCCGTCTATGGGGTCGCACAGAGTCGGACATGACTGAAGCGACTTAGCAGCAGCAGTGTTCAGATTCGAGAAGCACAAAGAAGACTCGAGATGGTGCTCCGGGAATCAGGAGTAGGACAGCCCCTTCTCCAAGACCGAGGGGCTTCCTAAGTCAAACCCAGGACGTCCCGTCCCGAAAGGAATCATAAAGGAGACATTACGGCATGTGTGTGCCGCGTGCTAAGTCACTCAGTCGTGTCTGACTCTTTGCGACCCCCTGGACTGGAGCCTGCCAGGCTCCTCTGCCCATGGGATTCTCCAGGGAAGAACACCAGAGAGGGCTGCCACGCATGGCAGTTATTTATAAGGAAATTACCTTAAATTCAACTTCTTGCCACCCAGAGGCCACACACGTCACCCGGCCCAGCTCGTAAAGGAGGGATAACGCACGGGAATGTGAAGGAAGGGCTTGTCCGGGCCACAGTGCCCCCTGGCAGGACTGGAACCAGACCCACACCCGCACACGGCTGAGCCCAGGCTCCCGGTGCTCTGGGGCAGCATCCGAGGACCTCGGGCCTCACCTGGCTGGCCTGGGGCCCCGGGGTTTCCTGGGAAGCCCATCTGTCCTTTGTCACCAATGGGGCCAATCGGGCCGAAGCCTGGAGGCCCCGGAGGGCCGATGTCGCCACGGCTCCCGGGGAATCCGACACCTCCCGGGGGGCCACGTTCCCCTTTCAATCCTACTGAACCCTGGAGTGAAAAAGAGAGCGTTATCAGCAGACATACCAGCGCTCGAGCTAGCGCACATTTCCCAGCATCCGCGGCAAATGAGTGACTAGGGTTTAACGTGGCCGTGCTACTTATTTACCTCGACCCTCAGCAAAGGTCAACCTGCAGTTAATCAGCGAAACCAGCATTCTTCTGTCTCAGCAGAGCAATCACCCTGCCTGCCTCCCCCCAGACCAGGGCACACACCACACAGGAAGGCATTCATCTCTGGAATCTTCTCTGAAAGGGCGACTTGAACGCCATTAACTTTAAACTTCACCTCCCACCCAACAGGTGGGCACCTTTTCAGTCCCCCCAGATCCATCAGAAGACAGAGGCCCCCTTATCATCTCATTGTTCAAGGCGAGGTCCTCAGCTCCCGAGTGCATAGACCACAGCTTTCCCAGGGGACGAGGGACGAGTCTGTCTGTGACAATGGCAGTTCTGACACCAACAGCTCGTTTATCTGCACATCATCCGTCAAGCACACGTTCAGAGTCTGGGAATCCACCTACCGGGGAGCCCCTGGGGCCGGGCAGACCCTGTTGACCATCTCTTCCGGGGGCGCCCGCTCGGCCTGGCATGCCAGGCTGGCCTGGGAAGCCGGGGTCTCCTTTGTCGCCCTTGAGCCGTATGTCGAAGTAGATCTCGCCGGGCTCCCCCTTGGCTCCCGGCTGGCCCATGAGCCCCGGCGCGCCTTTAGGACCCTGCAAGAACAAAGCCTTATGATGCCCCCAGCAAAGACGCTCGTCCGGAGAGCAAAGCAGAGCCCACAAGGAGCCAGGACCCCTGGGCAAGTGGGAACGGGCGTAGGCTTCCCCGCTCCCTGTCTGGGAGCCAGCCAGCAGCTCTGCGACCAAGCCCCACGCTGCCCTCACTGCCGCGCTGCCCTGCAAGCCTTTAGGAGGGACCGCTGGCGGGGGCAGGCACGGAAAAGCAGCTGTCCCCAGCCCGTGGGCCAGCCTCCAGGGACTTTCCTTGCCCTTCACAGCTGCTAACATTGCCCAGAACAGGTCAGCTCTGACTGGCAGGGGCTGGATTGCGACTCCCTGGGCCCAGGAGCCAGAGCCGGCGCTGGGAACAGCCACGCTCTCCACGTCTCTGGCCAGTGCTGAAATCAACGCAGCTTCCCTTCCTCGCTCAATGCCCTAATTCCAGAAGAGATGAGAAGGTGCAGGGCACCTGGGCAGAGGAGACGCCCGTGGCGAGTACCCGGCCAGCTCTGTAACTGCGACGCTGAGCCGTCAATGGAACAGGAGTAAGTTTCCCAAGAGACTATCTCTCAGATCCTGGAAGGCAGGATCCTCAAAGGAGGCCCACACCCCTGGAAGGTGCTTCCTCCAGCCTCCCAAGCAGAGGGAAGACCAGGACTTCCAACAACTGTCTCAGTGAGCTGCTCTCGGAGAGGAGTCTGCAGGCTCCCTGCTCACTAGGCAGAATTCGTGTGGCTTGAGCCCCTTTTTGTTAACTCCCTTTGAAATGGATTTTGGATGTCTGTGAACCACACACACACACATGCATGCACACACACATGCACACACCTCTGTGTCTATGTGTAACCTGTGCTCCTCAACGGGGGGAGCCAGAGGGAGGGAGACACCCAAATCCACACAACCTTTAGACAGCAGCACAGCCCCCATTCCCCACAGGCCTGCACGGTGTCCCATCCGGGGCACCCCTCACTCTTAGCCCAACTCTGCAGGGAAAACGGCGGGAACGGCCGCTCCGCAGTGAGAAACTAATATTCAGAGAAGGTCAGCAATACGTCCAGGACCACGTGCCAGAAAGAGCTGATTTCCCACCGCAGAGCCCGTCTGGGTCCCCCCACACCCCGTGGGCCCCATGGAGTCAGGTGTTATCTAGGAAAGCCTGCCTTGGACACAGACATGGGGGCTCGGATTGGAGGGGTTTGGGGGCTGGCACACTAGGGAGGCATCACCGTGGAGCTGACATATGTCTGCTCATCTGGCCTCCAAGGAGTCAGACGGTGCCAGCTAAGCTGTGGGGCAGCTGCTCCGCCCAGACGGGCAGTTACCCCTTCTCAGAGACGCGGCCGAAGCCAGCCAGGGCTCTTCCAGAAGTCGGGAGAGGGGGCGACAAGGCTGCACTGCCAACTACTCTTCAAAAATGTAACATTAAGCCTCGGTTCCTTAGTCCCATGGCCACAATTCAGGGACTCAGTAGCCACCACCGGGCAGGGGTGCCCAAACTGGACGGTGTTGACCGAGGAGGTCTATCCCGGCAGAGAGCGCTTCGGGACAGACTCTGCTGGCCGGAGCTGGCCCTGAGCCGGAAGTGCCCCTGGGAGCTGAGCACGCTTCGCTCCGCTCTCCTGAGGGATCAGCGAAGACGCTCAACCTCGGTGTGCTGGTCCCCGGAGGGGCCACGCAGCATTTCCACCAGCCCCCCACTGGGAAGGTTAGCAGGGGTCAGGAAAACTCATCACTTGGTTGAAAGCTGCTGTGGTATTTTGTAGCGTTTTCTCTCCGAGTTAATATTAGCTCCCGTGCATCCTTCAGTCAGCTCAGTCACTCAGTCGTGTCCGCCTCTCTGCGACCCCATGGACGGCAGCACGCCAGGCCTCCCTGTCCACCACCAACTCCCAGAGCTTGCTCAGACTCACATCCATTGAGTCGGTGATGATGCCCAGCTAAACTCAGAAACCTCTTCAGACAGACCAAGGAGCCCTGTTCCCACGTTACCACAGTGCAGCCTGGGTCCTCCCTGGTCTCAGGGACATTCACTGTCTGCTCATCTCTCCACTAGCTTTTCAAGGTTTTGAGGGCAAGACCAAGGCTTTCTTTCTTGTCTCTGTGTGTCTGTCTCCAAGAGAGAGATGCTGGAGGAAGGACACGCTGAACCAGCAATGCCGCTGCTAAGTCACTTCAGTCGTGTCCGACTCTGTGCGACCCCATAGACGGCAGCCCACCAGGCTCCCCCGTCCCTGGGATTCTCCAGGCAAGAACACTGGAGTGGGTTGCCGTTTCCTTCTCCAATGCGTGAAAGTGAAAAGCGGAAGTGAAGTCGATCAGTCGTGTCTGACTCTTAGCGACCCCATGGACTGCAGCCCACCAGGCTCCTCTGTCCATGGGATTTTCCAGGCAAGAGTGCTGGAGTGGGGTGCCAGTGCCTTCTCCTCCAGCAATATTCATCAATAAAAGATAAATGCCAGGGTAAGGAATTACAACCAGTGCAGATCTTCTCAAAACAGAAGCACTCTCTTATGTTATGTCAATGATTCACAGCTTAGAAATGCAGTGCTTTCTAATACTATGAGCACAGGGTGGGAAAAATACAGTTTTCCCCCCATACTGATGACCTTGTCAGGCATCAAGGGAGAAATCCAGGGTTTCTTTGAAAAGTGACATTTACAACCCAAGGACATCTCATGTGGTTTCTCTGCCACAGACCTTCTTAATCCTAAACGATTTAAAGGTCTTTTGATTCTTATCCCTTAAGATAAATACTGAAGAATCAAAAGCTGCCTTGGTGGTTCAGCATCGGCTGCACACACTGGAGATCTGAGGACGTGCACAGTCTTCTTCCAAAAAGTGTGCCGCCATGGGAAAATTCAGGAGACGTTCCATCCAACCAACGCGGGTCATTCCCAGTAACCCCAGACCTGCTGGGGGCTGGGCTTCAGCATCTCGGAGTGGACTCTGTTCTTCAAAATCAAACTCTCAGCCTTCAGGGGACGTGTCTTAGAAAAGCCACCCTAGTTAAGCATAGGATCAGAGGAGTTTTCACTGGAATCGACTTTCCAGTTTGCTCTCCTGGTCTGCAGAGCCTCTTTTGGCCTCCAGCCAAATGTGAAATAAGGGGACCACATTTCTGAGCTAGTTTAACCACTGGAGCTATGATACTGCATCTAACAAAAGGAAAACCATCATCATCTCAAGCTATTTACCCAGAGAACACTTTTTAGAAGTGTTTTCCCTCTATCCCAAGAAAGGAGCTGTGACGGACAAGGTACAGGGATTCGCCTTTGCGCTGTACATTCTCAGCATTTCTTCTTTATCACGGCTTCTCCTCAACCATCCCTTCCTTTTTCTTCTCATTTTTATTGGGTCTGGGGCTGGATCTAGGGGCGGATGTCTGATTAGGTTCCAGGCAGACTCAAAGCAGGAAGTCTTTATTCCAGAAAGGCCGAGGAGATAAAGACCATGTCCAGACGCTGTCTGTGGCCTTCAAAGTGGTTCCGACTTTGATCCCCACCACAGTCAGCATTCCCAGCTTTGTGAACTTACAACGTATTTAGAAATATTTTAAACAATTGTGACTTCTAACTCAGCTCCCCAGGCACCGGGGAAGTTCTGGAGAGCAGAGGTCCATGATCTGACTTCAAACGGAGAAAACCATTGAATTCCAGCTGTTTCATTACTATTTCAACTCACTCTTGGCCTGGCCCACCCTTATACAACCTTCCAGAAATATCTTTTTAAACTACAAATGTAATTTGTACACCAAAAAAGAATAATGCTGAAGATTTAATGTTCAATTTAGCACAAAAGAGAAATGAAAAGAGAAAAGGAATCAAAGAAATTGGAGAAGCTGGTTAATGCTTACTGAACTTAGAAGAACAAAGACAAGGTGAGAACAAGCCCCAAAGATCTAAAAGCTTCAGCAGGGAAGCTGACTACACGCACAAAAGTCATGTCCTTCAATGTTTAAGATCATTACTATAATTTCTTATTCAATGACTCCTTTCAAAACAAAGTAGAAAGGTTAAGAAACTGATACTCTGTCTAACTGAAAGGTTTCACATCCTGAGATGGAGATACTGCCTTTACAGGTTTGAAAAAGCATCTTTCTAATAGATATTGTTGATAGGAATTTTCAAAATCTATATTTGCAATAATGAGAATAAAGGAATAGCTCAGATTTCCAGAAGAAGACAGGTCAGTTTGCCTCCATCACCATAGAAACCATCACTGCTGAACTTATTCACTGAGGAGCTCTAGGCTACCTGCTGTAGGATGGATGGTCATGCAGAAAGCCAGCAGCTCACCGGCGCGGCTTCTGGCGGCACCCTTGCTGGCACCACTGGCTGCAAGAAGCCCTAGAGGCCCCGGGGCAAAGTGCCCACCAGCGCTGAGCCACACCTGGATGCAGGTTAAGTGGCAGCTGAATTCTGACCAGGTGAGAAGACCAGCAAGTTGGGATGAGGATTCTGGATTCAATGCTTCAGCCCATTCTCAGCTCAATCTGTCAGGAAGGACATGGGGAGTAATTCTAACTGTTCCACAAAGTAATCCTTTACTGGCTCCCAAATAAAGCAAGAGTCCTTTTGCAGATGCAAAAAGATACGCCTTTGCTGGTTCGCTCGGTGGCAACTTCTAACACACACAGGAACTCAGACTGGTTTACTTACAGGCGTTCCTTCCAGACCGTCCCTGCCGGGCAAGCCTCTGTCACCCTTGGGCCCTGGTTGTCCTGGGAAACCTTTTGTAAGAGACGGAGGAAAAATTCAGCACATTGTTGATAAGACACTTTCAACAACTCAAAATACTTCCTTTTTCTTCAAGATTTAAAAGTGCAAAGAATTTTATACAAAGTGGATGATGTTTAAAGAATCTCAAAAGAGTAATGACCAAAAAAATGCCTAAAATGGGCTCAGAAGTGGGGAAGTGACCCTGGAATGCACACCAGGACCCCTGGCTCCAGATGGCTACAAATTCCTGCCCACCCATCCAGGGACCACTTCCGCCAAAGCAGGCAGCGAGCTCCTCTGAGAGGAGGGAGTTATCAGAGCTGCGTGAACCACCTGCTGCTCCCCTTTCACTAGGAAACCTTCCTGACACTGGATTCATAGGCCATCTTGATCGTCTTTGACGAAATGGGTAAATCCCGGAAGGGGAGGTCCACTTCTCATCTCTTGCCTTAACGCTGGTGCAGGCCATCTGGTCAGGCATGTAAGAGGCACTTCATTGCGAAGGTTCCGACCCACTGAAGCGAATCCCAACCCAGTCCCTTTCACACTAGGGGTCTTACCTATTTCTCCGGGGGGCCCCTGAGGCCCTGGGGGCCCACGAAGCCCTGTTGTGTCACAGGTGAGGCAACTGTCTCCTTTTTGACCTAAAAAAAGAAGACACGGGGTATTATGTGGGACGAGGGGGCAGAAAGCCCCACAGCACAGGGGCAGCGCAGGAGAGGCACCGTCCACCCAGGGCCCACTCCAGACGCATCCAGCTGCCAGTGGCCGTGGGTCCCTGACACGGGGCCCGCCCTCTGCCCTCAGCACAGCCACAGCCAACCACGGGGACCCTTCTAAGGAGCCCCATTCTTCCATCCTGCAGAGGGACAGACGCTGCCTCAATCCACAGTGATCCAGAACTCCACTCTGCTCATCAGCCTGAGACGACACGGCTACACCCTTCTGTCTCAGCTCTGAAACTCCCCATCGTCTTTCTCTTTGACTTAGCGTTTCTCAGGCAACTGCCCCTCTAACTCCGGGACTTTGAAGCTGTGTTCCAGGCTGACAGATGACACGGGGCAGTAACAAGGCACAAAAAGCAAGAGCTGACCTGGCACAGAAGAGGGGCGACGAGAGGAACCCCAGAGCTAGAAGACGGGAGGACACGCCTTTCTTTGGAAATGCCTCTTGATCTTCCAACTACGCTAAGGCCTTTGGGATGTCTTAGGGCCTTTGTCCTAAACCTTGACTGTATCTAGGGCTCTGCAACGCGCATGGCTGTCAAAGTGCTGAGACGTTTTCCAGGCATTTGCACGTTAAACTTTTGAGGAGGGCAAATTCTCTGCGATCTAAACCAGACACAGGGCCCAGAGGGATCAGTCTTGCGGAGGCCACGCTCTCTTTGTTCTGGGCATTAAGAGCCATACTGTATAAATACCAGAACATTCTTGGTTTAGTCCACGCTAAGGCAGGCCTGTCTGTACAGAGAGGAGCCATCGTTCCCAAGATTGTGAGGGGATCATGCTGAGTCCTGGGCTGGCATTACAGGCCCTTGAGAAGGTTGAGATAAAGCAGAGCCCCGGGTGGAGTCGGCGACCCACCACCGCAGAGCTGCTCACACTGATTAAGGCAACTGAGACAGGGGTGTGAACATTCTGTGTGCTTGTGCCCGGGCTGACGGCTGCAAAGATGCACATTCCCGCAGAAGGGAGTCTCAGACTTTGGACCAAAGGACAGCACAGAGCTATCAACCTGGGAATTTAATCTGCTGACCACAGGGAGGGACTCTGACTTCAAGGCGCCCGTTGCCTCCCCGGTGATAACTGTCTCTCCAGCACCCAGTAATCTCAGCAGGGCCGTTGGAAGGCGCGTCTCAGGAAGGGACTTTGAAGACAGCTTCAAATGAAGAATGTACCCACGTCCACCCAAAGCTGGTATATACGAAGGAATGTATCACACGTCCAAGCACAGTCACCCTTTCTTGAACAATTAAACCTCTTACCTTTTTCTCCAACTTCGCCCGTCAACCCCGGCTGCCCTGGAATTCCGGGAGGACCCTGGTCCCCTGGCGGCCCGGGCTGGCATTCCACGATTCCATCTGAAATGGATTTTTAACAATTACAGGATCACTCCCACCAAGCTGAAGCCAGGTGATCTCACCGGCTCTTAATTCAATTTCTGTTACAAAATGAACCTGTTTTCAGGCTATCTGACAAGCACTAGGAGTCCAGCTGAGATCTGGACAAGACACAGTCCCAGTACATTAACTTGTAAAGCGCGACCAGCAAGCAGAGCATCCGTCTGCTCCCCGTCACAAGCCGTCACAGCTGAAGTTTCTACTTTACGACTCTAGCATGTATTTCAGCTCTTGAGCCTGTCCTGAACCTTATTTCCTATTATCTTGCAAAGTACACAGCAGCATCCTTACGACAAAGTACACCCCATTCATCCTTACGACAAAGTACACCCCAGCATCCTTACAGCAAAGTACACCCCAGCATCCTTACAGATTCAGAAACTGAGGCTCAGAGAGCGATGGGCTGTCCATATCCTACTTCTGTGAGGCCAACAGAGACCTGAGCAACTTTATGCCTTTTTTCCTGCGGAGCAGACTGGCAGCAAAGTGCTCATTATTTCAGAGGCGCAGACTGCCCGTGGGAAAACACCCCTAATTGCTCTGATTCAATCCTGAGCATCACTGACACGAAGAAGCATGAAAATGAGCTGCGGTGACCCAAACGCCGTCTGTTGTGGGTTCCGGTAAAACAGTGTTGCTTCTGGACACAGAGTGATAGAGTTAGCCCTTCCTTCTCCGGTATCTTTGAAGGAAAAGGACAGAGCGAGTGATTAAACTCGGGGCTGCACCGGCCACTCGTCCGGAGCGTAGCCCAGACGTCTCGGCTGCAGCTCCTGCGTCCGCAGCCCACGCACCAGCCCCATCTGTGCAGAACTCTCATGTACGGAACCAGCACCTAACACACTGTGGTGTGCACCACCTCATTTGCACACCCTGCAAAGGGAGACTGGGAAACCGAGAGGGTAAATGTCACAAGGCCCCCAGGCCCCGCACAATTCACAGCGGGGAGAAGGCCACGTCTTTCCCTGAGAGGTGTTCACGTTTCAGAACCGGCAGAATATGAAGAAAAGGCTCGAGACTTCCCCATGGCTGGCTTCCCACCAGCCTCCTTGCTGATCACTCGATTGAAAACTACACCCCCCGGCCCGCCTGCCCCGACCTCGGTCTTCCCCTCCCGACTTCGTCTCCTCCTGCGTCTGCAGCCCCGGCACTATCCCGGCCGCTACTGATTTACTGTCTCGCAGTGAGCGGCCCAGGAGCCCAGGACTTTCGTGGGCTCTGTCAAGGTCTCAGGGCGGCGCCTGGCGTCGTAGGCACGCCAGTGTTTGTTGAATGAGCAAGTGACCAAGGGGTGAGGGAGTGAGCACCCACAGGCCCTTCTGATGCCCACAAGCTCCTCGGAAATGCAGAGGAACGTGCCCTTGGGCTGCGCCTCTAGGACCTCACCATCCGATCCTCACTCTCTGTTTCACATCAGAAGGGGCGCGAGTGGATACACTCTCGGCCCGTTACCGAGGAGGCGCGCACCGCTGGGCTCTGGGCTCCCAGTGAGGGGGCCCATCTGGAGGCACTCATGCCGCCCAGGGCGTATCTGGCCTCCGCACAGAGCTTCATCCACGAGAAGTCCTTCCACGGAGCTGGGTGTGCCCGCCGGGAGCCCCTTTCAGCAGCCCGAGGAGCCACGCTCCAGCCGCTGTGCTGTGCACAGGCTGGATGCAGTCAGCTCAGCTCCCTGGGCCGTTAGCTCAAGTCCCCTGGAAGGTCCTAACACTCTGCACAGGCTGGAGTGTAGACCCAGACCCCTGGGCCATTAGCTCAAGTCCTCTGGAAGGTTCTAGACCCAGCCCCCTGGGCCATTGGCTCAAGTCCTCTGGAAGGTTCTGATACTCTGCTCTGGGGCTACTTTGGAGCCACAGAACCCCCTTCGCTGAGTCAACGGGTTCACGCTCTGTGCTCAGCTTTGACGGTGGACAGATGGGAAAAACCCAGGGAAACTACCATTCGGATTTGAAGCCACTTACTATGTTCCCACACAGACAGAGCAGCCCCTTCTCCATGTGTGCATGTGTGTGCACGCGTGTGTGTGTGCGTGTGTGCATGTGCATTGTGTGCGTGTGCATGTGTGTGTGTGCACGCACACGTGTGTGTGTGTGAGGACCAGCTTCCTCTCCACCTTCAGATGCTGGTTAAGCTCTGGTTCCTCTAAGACGGCTTAGTTTATGCTCCGCATCCTCTCTGCGGTGACTAACTTGGCAAACACACCCACGTGAGATGCAGATAATCGTAAGTCGCTGGATACCCGGCCTCTGGCTCGGCACATGAACGCGGGCACCCCGCCCCAGCCCCGCCGAGCCCTGCCTGCACCCGTTCTGGACAGGACGCCACACGGGACGCGTCCACAAGGTACTCACTTGTGTGGCCTGGCTGCCCGGGGGGCCCAGGGGGGCCGGGGGGGCCGGGAATCCCATCCCTTCCACTGGGTCCTGGCAGCGACACGCCCGGCAAGCCGGGTTCACCCTTCTCTCCTCTGTCTCCGGGGAAGCCGGGGGCACCAATCAGCCCCGGAGTCGGGAAGCCTGGAAGCAGAAGAGACCCTCACCGTCACAAGACGACACTGAATCTCACGATAGAACCACTGGTTCCCTGCGCTCTGTTCCCTGGAGAACGACCAGCAGACCACCGCTGAATGCGGGCTGCTCAAACAGTGAGAAGGGCGCCAGATGTCGCACGCAAATGCAGCTGGGCCAGGGCTCCCTGCGAAGTCCCTGCGAGGCGCAGGGGCTCACCATGCCCGCTCTCAGATGCGCCCCTCAGTGCAGCGGCCCCAGCAGGCCAGGCAGAGGACGCTCCATGTCTGCTCAGAGAGGAGAGGCACAGAAACGCAGCTCGGCAGAGCAGCCGCGGACTGCACGCAGAGCGGGTGCGAACTGGGCCGGAACCAGCTGCAAAGGAGTCCGGACGGGGAGGCAGCCATGGGGAAGAGCGCGATGCTGCAGTGGTGAGCGGAGCGAGCGTGGGCGGCAAGCTCGGGCCCCCTGAGTTTTGTGGGGGCAAGATTGCAGGGGCCTGTGACAGCCCAGAAGGGTCTGGACGAAGCGCTCGGACCCAGCGGTCCAGGTGGCCGCGGGGGGAGTGACTGCTGCTCTGGAGACTGGACAGCCAGCCTCCGAGAGGGGCCACAGCAGGAGGGTGGACAAGGAGGTGACCCTGAAGCGCTGGCCCAGGCAAACGCAGAGCAGAGCAGGGAAGAGCTCCCAGGAAGGACGGCCGGACCCAGACCCTAGCCGTGAACCTGAGCCCGGGTGATCCACACGAGGCAGGGAGGCTGGCAGGGAGGCGAGGGCCCCCGCAGTCAGCAGAGGGCGGCGGGGGGCCTGAAAGCGGACAAGGCCAGGGCAGCTTCAAAGACGGTTTCGAAAACCCACAGCTTGAGATGTTAATGGGGCCAGATAAGAGGTCTGAGAAAGGAGATTTGGCAAGAGACAGGAAGTGACCTGTTCGCTAGAGCACCCAGGAGGTCCAGTGAGCTTTCCGGCCAAGAAGACAGGCGTGGGGAAGATGGACAAGGATGATTTTAAGGGTAGATGCCCAAATTTTAGCAGCAAAAAGGTATGCAGGGCGCTGAAAGCTAGCCTTGAGCCACCACTGTGGTGAATTCACGGTGTGGATGGCGGGGCAGGGGCGGGGGCGGGGGTGTCTGCTCCCGTAAAAATAAGGGAAGGGGCTCTGGGAGAACTTTCAACTTAAAGATTGTCAGGAAGGGGAAAATAAAATAACAAAGAACAATAAGAATTAAAAACAAAGGACAAACACAACCAAAGC